>JAHZNG010000530.1:0-35487 GCA_027744375.1 Orchesellides sinensis
GTTGTATCACTTCGAGCATGATGGAACCGGTAGCCCAAACACCAAAAGTAGCAATTAACCCGCCCAGTGAAACACTAAGCAAAACGGAATTTTCGAGGAAACATAATAGCGTACCATTAACTACTAGCAGGTGCTGTAAGGCACTTCACTTCACACTTATAAAAAATTCTGTGCATCCAATACAATCTAAGATAACCTACTGAGAAAGTAATATGTTACACCAATTAATTATAACTTGGATTAAATAATAAAGCTGCCGAGACTGAAATATCTGTTACGAAAGCTAAGGTAGGTTAATAAAAAAACTAGGAATTATACATTAAAGTGAAATATTGGCTGAGGTTATTATTAGGAAGACCTTGTTTACTTGCATTTGCACAAGTTAGTAAACTCCACTACAAAAAAGTCTGCACAGTTTTGTAACAATTTTTTATACTAAGCTTCACAAATTAGGGCATTTTTTGTAATGGGGTACCTAGTATATACCAAATTACCTAACACCTAAATTCCATTTTAAGACTTTATGGTTATTACCAAAATGTTTAATTCCAAAAAATGAAAACATGAAAATGGTTTCAGGATATACAGTTTTAAGCACACTTGTATGCGTGAACTCGAGAGCGCTGTTTGGACCAAACAGTGAATAGAAAAGGGTTACACTACATTGTTGTAAGGTTGCATGATATATAATTTGAATTTCAAATTTTTGACGATCCCGAAGTCAAACGAGGTAAATAGATGTTTTTCATTGCATAAATTATTGCATAATGTATGCACAAGCGAATTTATGTTCCCTTGACATTATCATATACGCATCTTCTTCGTATTTTAATACAGAGAAACATCCGCAATAAATTTGATATGCAACAATGTTGAATCCATATTTCAAGTTACATGGAACCCTTTACAGGTTGCACAAATTGGCAAAATACAACATAGACATAAAACAATTAAACTGTTATAAACTTGTACGTAACGTTTATATTGAGTAAAACATAATATCATCAATAATATCACCACTCCACTCCCCCAGTTCTTCGATGATTTCACGGATGAAGAGATGCTATAAAGGTAATTCAAGTAATTGATGTAATAGCATGAAGGGTGCTACGAAGGAAAAAACTCCTAAAAATCATTGGGCAGGAAAGTGTGGGTCGACTCGGTAGGCCAACCGGTAAAACAAGGAAGAGCACGAAAAAGGTTATGTTTTGGAATAAACATATTTTGTCATTGTACTTTGTTGTAAACGGTTGTTTCCCACATACATTCTGACTTTGACAGGCAAAAAACAAAGTATGCCCACAACCAAACCATTGAGACTTACATGTAGGTCTCCAGCTTAGATATTGATCATTCAAAGGTCAAGGTATTTTAATGCAAGTGGAAAATTTGTGAGAAGACACCTGTTTCCTTGTATCCTTCTTCATGTAATAGGTAAAAACTAACCTTTAGTAAAGTTAAGTAGCTGTGAAAGACATATACATACCTACTCATGTAAACGGGAGTGTACGTCTTAAAATACATACTCCAATTAACATTTCACAGATAACGTCACAACAACCACATCAAGGCATCAAACTTGTAAGGAAACTTGGCGGATGGGTGAGTAGTTTGGTATGCAAACCTTTATTACAGGTACAAACAGACAAGGGCATCAACTATGAGCGACGGGTAAAACGGGAATCGTGTGTGATAATTTTGCTGTACGTATATCATCAGATTAGTGTGAGTTTTTTAATAGTATGAACTATTAAAGCTTATTAGTTGGAATTTCAAAGAATGCAAAAGAGATAGATTGACCGACAGAAAAGTTATATGTTTTAAATGACCTTCCTCCCACATGTGGACAAACAAGGTGTACAGAGCTGTATCATGAAAAGCCAAATTAGATTCCTGACACATAACAAAGGTATAAAACCGGATCAATCCGTGACAGCCATAAGTCATCAACGTGATATTAATAACAGTATTAAAGGGCAAAACGGCTTCTGCCAGCAATAAAAAAATGATTAAATAAAAAGCACATTTAAATTTGACACATTACATGTGCATATAAATCCAAGTTGCAAATGTATACAAATATTCACTGAAATGCTCAGAATATATTTTTACTTACAAATTTTTAAAACGCCAGCATAAAACATGAAATAGTTTAGATCTAGGGAAATGATTTCAACTATACTTTTGTTGTCGACGCCTGGTTGATACCTCTAAGTTTCATACATTGGCGTAATAAAGGAAAGAGAACAATCACAACAGAACAGGGAAACGGTAATTTTATTGTCGCAGTGGAATTTATTTTCTGTGTTTAATATTTACGTATTAAATATGCGGTAGGAAGAACAAGAGTGCAAGAAAAGAATAAAAAACTACATGTCAAACCAGAAACGCTGAATATAAAAAGGATTTTCTAAAACTAGTAATCCATATATGAACGGGCTATTTTTATTATTGTTTGTGTGTAAAAAATGTGGCAAAGTAAAAGGTAAAAGCTTTTGCTGGGATGATAAAAAATATACGCTATACGCCTTCACTGATGAACTTTACTTACGGAATTCTGGTGATAAATTGTATTTTGCCGACTCATCCACCATGTTGGAATTCAGTTGACATAGAAAAAGGAATCTTGACAAGTGTAATAAAATACGGAAAACGTTCACACCTATAGAGTCGCTAATCAATGCAACACAAAAATAACTTTTTTTTTCAAAGTTGTGCACAATTTAGGGCCAGTTAGTACAACTTAACGACCAACAATGAACATATAAATTTTTTTCAATGTGAACATGCATGCAAGAATGCAGTTTTACTTAACAATCTGTGTGCGGGATGAAAGGGAATGTGTTTGAGACGTTCTACTTTTGATTTCGTGGGTGAACTGCATTGAGTTTGAAACTTTTTTAAAGAAGAAAAAACAAATTGTGAAATGGATAATATGGTTTGGTTGAAGCATACTTTGAAATGGGAATATTATATTAGGTTAGCATACTATTTGACAGATTTAATTTGACTTATAGTTTTAAATTCCAAAATATTATTAATGCAAATGAATATGAGATCTATACTTGTCCCTTTAGTTGTAAGGCTATTTCTCATCGCATTTTTAATCTGCTTAAATGAGAAGACCTTCCTAGTTGTTAATCACTGAAATGTACTCTATAATGCAAAACTTTTGATTGAATTTGATGAGTGCCATTGTAACCAGCTAATTAAAAGGACAGGCAAAAAATATTTCCTGTTTGCAATGAAAAGTAATCAGTTCCGTAATTCAGATTTTTCTGGCATTTTACTTAACTGTGAATGGACATACCAAGCCTTGATTGTAGAAGCTTACAAAAACAGTCTTAAAAGATCCTGTTTTCCTTAATTTAGCAAAGTACGTAACGGCTTTCAAAGTTAATTAAAAAATAGGTATTTGACAATACGCATTCTTCCAGAGGAGAACTTAGTGTACACATGTTCCTTGTGGTAATTATATGTGTACAAAATATGCTATGTACAAATCAACAGGACATCATTATCAGCATATCACAAACATTGTCATATTTCTTTTGCAACAAGTTCTCCGAAATTGGTTCTTTCAAAAGGTTGAAGAAGAGTACAAATTTTGTTAGAATTTTAATGCATACAAAGATGATTCTGTTTTCTATAGCTATGCAATAAAGCAACCTTAGCAAATCACATTCTCATCAAATCATTACCTGAAAATGAATATTGCATATATTTACTTCTAGTTCATCGAATCAACTTGTAGGGTTACACTACACATCAAATAGAAACTTTTGTATGCCATGCCATTGCATTGCCTTCAAAGTTGCAAGTGGCCATGGCTTGGATTAAGGATGTACGAATATAATATTCAAATGAATGCAAACCATAAATGTATACAAGATAAAAGTGCACACATACTACCCGTCGTCATCTTGTTTTGTTACAATATTTTTTGGGGTTAATCATATGCATATATGTGATTCATCTGCAACTAGTCAGTCTACCAGCAGCTAATCAAAAGAACAACATTGAATTTGCATACCCATATTATATACTGCCATCACCATATGAATTGTAAAATAACAAGTGCACCAACCATTCACCGACTCAGAAGATGCGCTGGTTTTCGTTTGTACCTTAGATCACTTCAGACAACTCAAAAGATGGTTACTAGATTCATTGAAAGGCAGAGGTTGTAAAGTATTTATATGTTGGAGCCTTACTTTTTAAAAATTGATAAGGGGTTGGTTTCTTCTTTTGAAAACTTGGGATTTAACGACATTTATAGATAAATTTATTGCTCTGTGATCAGAAGCCGAGTGAGGGTGAGAGTAGTATTTTTGGTGTACACGGACGTGCTTGCTGCATGCTGCATCTGATGAAATTAAAAGCTTGTATTTTACGACACTAGGACAAGAATTGCACGATCCAAGAAACAACATCAGCTTCATCGTACAAGTACCATAGGTCACTATCACCAAAATAGTAGCCATAAAAAGTAAATTAAACAATACATAAATCTCACGACCAGCCCCCACATTGCAATTTCATTCGCATACAAAGCAATTTGAAAAGTTTATATTTTGTCCTCCAATTTTCCCACTAATTCAATTATCGTCGACTGAATTGCATGCCACCATGTCCATCACGTTGACTAATTTTTTTCTACTTTATTATTATTTTTCCCAATATTGCCTGACGTGAGGGTAAAAATAAGTGGAAATAATAGGGTTTACAAACAAGGCACCCAGCCTCATGATTTGACTATCAAAAAATATAAATTATAACTTTCCATGAATATATTTACGTTTATTTGGGAGATGGGGTGTACTGCAGTCGTTAACAATTGTACAGCCAACCTTGGAGCCTGACGTACTTAGATTTTTACTACAACCAGACAAATTATTAATATGTGTTGTCAAGTTTGAAGAACGTAATAATAATAATACAATTATAGAAAGGATTTTTAGCAGACAAATGTATTTGTTCCGCATATTAAATTGATAAAAAGATGCATGCGTTTATAAATACAGTGATGTGACAAATCTGGTCGTGGTAACCCATTCAATAATAGTAAATTCATATTTACATTGGTCACGCATGCAATTTGTATAAATAAATCATGGCCCTTGCACGATCAGGCAAAGTAGGTGAGCGGCTTTTATGCCACAAAGATGCAGCTTGCATACAGTTCTTAGAATTTTGCGTTAGCTTTTGGAATAAATTAGCTGGAACTTGCACCCGCACCATGGCATTCATTCATGTTTTATATGTGTGACAAGTTCTCACCGGTTTACAAGTTGTTTTTAATTACCTGTCTAATATTTGCTAACAGTATAAAACGGCCTTTCCAAGAATATTTACGAGCATGTTTTGGCCATGTATTTATTTTTTTAAAGTTTTGACTACATTTAATGCTTTGGTGCAATCCATTCATCGAAAGAGAAGTTGCAGTTAGGTGAGTAGCATATTGCATAACAAGCAAAAATATGCCTGTCACTTTTTAGTATTTTCTGAAGGATTTGATTGGTTTCTTTTACGTAATCATTTACAAGCAATAAAAACAAATGGATGGGGTCATCCAATAAGAGCAATAGCGAAATATGTTTGCAATTCTTATATTTTATTGATTTTGATAAGTAACCATTCGCACTCGTTTGAATAGGGCAAAACAAACACGCTAAAGCATGATGATACTATTCAAACGTGATGTTATAAGTAAAAATGAATGTATGACAAGTCAAATCATTCGAATTTAACCTATTAAATGACCAAATACGTTCAGAAGCCACATGCACTTTGGAATGATGCTGGTACATGAATACGGAAATGAGTTTTTTGTTGCACCAGTCCAAATATGAAAGATTTGCAAAGTGTATCATTCAAAAACATGGATCGAAACTTGTCGATGGCTGAGAGATTCGCTCACTGTGTCGTACTTGATTACAAAAAATACCGACGCGACTTTATTTCCCCTTTCACCCATCACTCACGTTGTGCAAAACTGAATAAATGTATGCGTGTCAAAAGTGCTAAGCAGAAGAAAAACAAACTGGCAAGAAATAAGATGAACATCTAACACGATTTCAATTCACCAATCACACTATCACTATCTCCAATACTTATCTTACATTTCATATTTGAAAGTGAACAAAATCAGTAGTTCAAATGCATGAAACACAATCATCACATATGTCATGTTAGTGATAGCTTACCTGGTTGTAAAATTGTCCAATCAAATAAGAGATTCTTTATTGTTTCTTCGTCAGAATCCGGGGAGTTGAATTTGGGAATGATTTTAATATATAATAAAAATTTCACATCCACATTAAATCATATGAAACATTGCAGAGAAGCACCCACTGTAGACAAAACACTACGTAGAAAATAAAGATTCACTCAACATTGGTTGGCTGATTAGTCCAAAATATGTATAAATTGTATCTTTTTAAAGGATTAATCGAGAACATTTCCTAAGATCAGATTGAATGTACTAACATTTTTTAAACTGTCACATTTTTTCATATTTAATTTTTACATGTTCTAATTTATATTAATTAGTTCAAATGCCTTTGTCACATCCATAAAATCACTAGTATATGCGAAGTTTCCTGGTTTTCAAACCTTGATTTAGAAAAGGAATACAAAATTATTATTTCGATAACATTAAATCCTGAGTAACCGTTAATATTTTTATAGTAGATTTTGGTAATGTATATTATCAAATAGAGATGCTTAACAGGAATGAGTGTAGAACCAACAAATGAATATGAGCTGAACGGTATAACGTCAATATCGTAATAAATCATTTAATCATACGTAATCATATTTCTACGCTTGCTCCATTACTATAACAAACGGGGAAGTGATTACAGTGCTGAAGAAACTTGTTAGTTAATGCTTTTTTCCTTTCAGGTGCATTAAATTCTGATTCATTTAATAAGACAACTGCTTACTTCCCAGTAAACAAAAATTTTAGATTGTTATTGCTAATTTTAATGTACATTGTACCAAAAGTTGAACATTACCGTAGCGCTAGCCATCCGCCATGGCAATCGAGATAATGAGTAAAAGTAAAAAATAAACAAAGTTAAGCCTCATTTGCAAAATCAATTTTTTTCAAAATATAATTTTTCGTTACGTTATGCACATGTTTTAAAAATATTTTGAAATGTAAGTTATTGATGGGTACTTTTTCAGGAGAGGAAAAATTATATTACAATCATAAGTAATCTGCTTATCCGTTTATTAAATAGACATGTTCCCTTATTCCATTTATTGTTTTTCAATACGAGAAATAGCTAAACGTTAAATTGCATTTTGCATAATTTTGCATTTTTACATCTCGTCATTGGATATCCTTCCTCAACATAAATTTCCTTCCATCATTGAGATTGAAATTATAGACTGTGAATAAACTCAAGTCCAATGGCACTATTCGTAATTTTGAGTGTGAGTGTGTCGTGGGAAACAAACCGTTCTATAAAAATGCCCATGATCAAGGAAAGATGAAGAGACCGAATAGCTTCTATAGAAACCTCTGAAGGACTATAGAGCTTATACAAAGAACTTTCAATGCCACAAGAATTGTTGTTGTAACTTACTTGTTCAAATAGGCCGTTTAAAGCGGAACAAGCCACACATGTAGATAACTATCTTTTACTTCCTCATGTAGAAGTAAGCTACTTCCATGAAAATATCATCAGATCTACATTTGCATAAAGCACATTGTTAACTCAAACGTGGAATATTACCTAAAACTGATCAAACAGATATACACCGTTTTGTCTATTTTCAATACAAAACTAATGTCCCACTTCCGACATGCTTATTAAGTATCTTTGCAAATAATCTTCGATAATTACTTCTGATGAGATGATAATTTTTTTGGAAATGATTTTTTTTCTCGCTCACACTTCTACACTACGAAGTAAACCTTTTCTACTTTCCATGTGGCTTCTTACTCTCCATGAAAAAACAGCACAAACAAAAATAACTCTACAGTAATAAACCTTGAATTTAATTTCAAAGCCGAGAGTACACTTTCAAATTCTTTCAAACTTATTCCTATTCACAATCCAGAAGGTCAAACTGACCAAATTTTAAGTGCTAAATGAAGGTTATCAGACGAAGAGGAAAAAACACGAGCATTTCAGGAATACCGTCGTCTCCTATACCAATGCTATTGTTGACCAAGGAATATGAAAATATAAACAAAGTAACTTTACACCGTTCTTCGCACCACGCACGCACTTGCAAGAGCTACAAAATGTTACTGACTTGAGACTGTTTTCATCACAGGTAAGCATGTGTTATGTTTTTTTCTGTGGTAATATAATTCTCGTGGAGTAGGTATCTTGTACAAGCGTTAAAAGGTACATAAGATAATATATTATTGCATTCACACACACACAACAATCACACATTTAATGTATGTATATATAGGAATGCATCTAAAGGGTATTCTTGAACACAGTCCAAATCTAAAAGTCTTAAGAAGACAGGCTTGAAGATATAGTTTTCATATTACATTATCATTTATTACATAGTGGTTACACAGGTGCAAAATGTAGAGATTGGGGGTGAATATTTACCTGTCTTCTTGAAGCATAACTTCATTCAGCTGAAGATGCAGAGGCATGCATGCATACACAAACGCGCTATGTACACAGTACTTCTCATTGTTGTCTTGCATTTTACCCCATACCATTGTTACTAAAGGCTTACCTGATGTATGTCCTTCTACTATAAAATACATATACTATAGTGTGAAGCGACGAGGCGAAGACTTTTTTGCTTAACAATGAGATCTGCCTATAAGTTTACATTACAAGGGAAGAGGTCTGCCAAGAAGAGCTAACAATCAAAGGCGTTCGCATTCAGTACCTATAATGTATAATCGAATGTACATTTTCAGTAGTAGTCTGTGTGTTCAATCCATTTTTGAAAGAAAGCAAACTTCTTTCATTTTCTAGGCGATCAACTTTCAGTTGGCAAGGCAAGTAGTACAACAACATGTATAACTCTTTTTTTGTAGATACAAACCTTACTTGTTGAGCATCCTACATACCTTTGATCTGCCTGTGGTTACAACAATGCTCTTAACACGGTTTACACCAGGAATTTGAAGCAATAATATTTCAGAGCTATCAAATGTGAGTAAAATATATTCTTGTGGTGCTCATGTACAAGGCTTTATATGTAAATACATCATATCATAATGCATGACTGCATTCACCGACTAAAGCAAAACTAGGGTACACTTTTGAGCATGCCACTTGGCAAACACAGAGATTTTTATTTTATTAACTTATGCATAGTAAAATAGTACATATTATAGGTATTGTGTGATGTACGGCAAATAGATGCCTTTTACTAGTTAGCCGGTGATCAGGGCAAGTCATTTAGTAAGGTTTGCAACAATTAAAATATCAAAGTCAAACTTGTGGACCTAGGCTTCAATTCTCTCGGGTACAACGTAGTGAAACTAAGAGACGATGAAAATCTAGTGCATCAGGTAAGAGGATGATGCGAATGCTGTGGTAAGAAGTGAGAGGGATGATGAACGATGGATGCAAGTCAAGATTACGATGATAAATAATATATGCATACAAAGAAACAAACACTGGGCATTATGTCTTCATGCTTCCTAAATTACAGGTATCTATTACAAAGTAACAATAGACACTAGACACAATTTTGAGGTCGAGTGAAGAGAGTATAAAGGCTGCTTCTACTTCCACGACTTAGTAAAAAGTTTGATTTTTAATTGACTGGATCTGATTTACGAAATATACTTTAAAGAATTGCTTTTTAGCTGTTAATGTAAAAGAATGAGTTACGCGCTTGACTGTGTATTTAAAAACCACAAAATATATACGAATTTATTAGTTGGAATGGGATGACGGATGCTTCCACAAGGGAATTTCATAATTATTTTCTTCGTGTAAAATTAAACTTAAAATTCAATCTCAAAATAACTTGTACTAATGCTTTTCCTATAATTTCAGCAAGGTAAGCAGCAGTTCTTTTAGCTCAAAGAGATAAAGAAAACAGGGTTGGCAATGAGGCCCTTACATGGCATTTCTTGTCTGATCATGCAAGAGAGATTCTACAGCTACTATATTGAAATTATTAATAGATGTATGATAGATGCCTGATTTTTAGCATTGATGATTTGAAAGAAGCATTCATCTAAACTATCGAAGTGCCAAAGGTTTAAAAGTTGAAATCCAAATCCAGGAGTGTGAGTCTACCGACGAACTGAAGAATACAAAGCTTTAAAATTAAACAAAGACAACCAGGAGGTGCATCGCGCCATTCAGTTTGGATTAAGACAAATACAAACGTTGCAATTTGGCAAAGTGTTGGGTTGAAACAATAGATAAAATTAAGCTATTTTAACCTTACCAAAGTTTTTATATCTAACGTAGGATTTAAACATTAACAAATAATACAACGTTTGACGTTTCTTGAGCAAAATAGTATTTCATGATCAAAGTAAATTATTTTTATTGCATCGAGTTTACAAATTCGGTGTGAGATTATTGTGCGACAATTTTCTATTTAAATCAGCACAGTTAAAAAACAATGTTAGCTACCTGATTAAACTTTGTAAAGAGTGTCAATGATTTTGTTCTTGTAGCTGAAATAGTTAACTCCATGTTACTAATATACAACACAAGAAAAACAGAGAACTAAAAGAGATTATTTGTAGTTGCAATTATTTGAAATGTAAATAACCTTTAACACTTCGTTACCTAACAAGATTTTTTTGAAGCATCAAGTCTTCAATAACAACAGTCAAACTTGTTTTATAGTACTATAGGAATCTTCCAGTAATGCAAGATAACAAAGTACACTCCTCTCTCTCTCCCTATGCCTACAAAATGGCTTAAAATATCTTTACTAAATGATTTCACAATTGTATTAAATTTTTTTTAGTAACGGTAGATAAGAAAGTACAGTAAGATAACAGTAAGAAATAGTAATCGGACGGTGATGGAGGTCTGTCATATAATATACGTACCTACCAACTATGAACTTTTTAGTACCGAAGAAATTAGTTCAATACTTGCGATGCGATTGGCTTTTGGGAGTTATAAATAGTAGCTCTGTAGTTCAGTGTTTTGTAGTGATTCGAAGTAAACTCTAATTTCCAACTACTACAATCCTGAATTTTTCCCTTTTCGATGGAATTTTACAAAAAGTTACAACGTAATCTCCTCTACTGAAGTCTATATTTGAAGATTATTTCATTAAACGCAATTTATACCCATAAATTTTTGCTCACAAATGGCGATATAAAAATGAATTATATACGGTAGTACTTCGCACTATATATATACATGCATGTACAAAAATTGATGTTGATTGAGTTATTCATACAAAGAGCAAAAAACAAACAATCTAAAACATGGAAATGATTGATTCCTGAAATTATTGCGTCCCAAATTAGGTACAATAGCTAACAAAATGTGTAAAAATACAGCTTATCTATTTGTATTTGCGAGATTAGAATACCTACACGTAAGTCAAAGAAAAAATCTGTCCCCAAAGTTATCAACATTTACAAAGTAATAATAAAATGCCGACAGTCCGGTTTTAAAAAACAACAATTAACTAGTATTTAGCAGTATTGGTTCTGCACGACACAACAGGAGTCCTGACAGTTATATGATATAATAATTACACAACAGTTGTTTTCCACCAAGTTTGGGGAATTAGCCGCTGGTCTAAACGAATTATCTTTGTAAATAACCTTTGAGGGTAAACTATTGATATTCAATTTTCTTTGTAGGCATTTTTCACAACCTTATTGGTTTGATATAAGGATTCTTACATGATTACATGAGTATATATAACGGTTTCAATATTATATAATCGCATTAGCTTCAACGCAACGTTATCATTTTTGTATTCTCTGCTTTACTGTATAGTGTGATTAGTTACATTTGATTATAGCTATAGCTGCGGTTTAAGGTTGCTCCGTCTGAAAACTAATTTTACTTTGCAAAACACATTTTTATAGATTTGAGACCGAAGAACTGGTTAACACATAAAAACTCATTGCAACAAAAATTAAACTTAGTCACTAAAAATTATACCACGTTTGAATTATGCCAGATCATAATGTATTTCAAATTTAGAAAGAAGTCGCGACAGATCTTTCAAAATGAACACTAAAGTACATCTTCAAAACCCCTTTGCAATTAAATTCGGTTCTAACCAAGTTGAACATCGTTAAACCTCAGTATTTATCTGAGTTAACCTATTACTCTGATACGTTTAAACACAAAGTAATATAACATACGAATCCCAGCAATTGTCCTTCATCGAAACCTGCAGAAACCAGGTTATAATAACTTAATTTTAGTTAAAAAGCGGTAAATGGTAAAAGTCGTATCCACGTCTCCCTTTAACAGCCAAGTAAATATAAATAACATGATAAGCTCCAGGGATGAAACATATCACTCCTGCTATGAAAAAGACTGCACCCTGAAGTCCGTTAATGGGTAAACTGACAATCACAACTCCAGCTACGGCAAGACCTAAAACATACAAACAAAATCAGATAATATTACTGCACTGCTAGAGGAACATAAAGGTGCTTACTTAAATACATTAATTGTTCCAAGATACACTTACCAAGACCAATTAGAAAAAGGCAGAATGCTGCAAGAACCATTTTCCAGTTTTCCCTAACCTTAGGGTGATGCCACCAGGGCATTGAGGGGTCATAACTATTTTCTTGCTCTTCTGTTATAAGAGAATCACTGTCCTTGGAAACTGACTGTAACGCAATAAACTGATCCATAATTACCATGATTTTAATTGTGAAGCAATGAGTTAATACAAAGTAAAAAGTAGTTCATATTGGCATTTACTACTTTTAAAAACTTACGTCGTCACCCGCTCCTTTCAGTTTTGTAAGACCTCGAATAATAGGTCTTACATTAATGGGATTGGGATCATGGATGTGAACACTGACGGAGTCTGCTGTAACACCAGTAAAACCTGATGTTCCATTCTGTTTCGGTTTTAGAGGGGATCTCTCTGTTGTGGTGGTGGCTCCGTAAACACGGATGGCATCGTTATGCTCCTCTTCAAACGCGTCATCAATAGAGAACATTTGATTTCGTTTGGAACTCATTTTGTCCACAGTTTAAAACTACAAACAAAAAAGTCGAATTTATATTATCGCTTAATATTATCAGATTAAATATAAAATAGTACAACATTTTAAAATCCTTACCACTAGTTGTTGAACGTCAATACATCAGCAAATGGCAACAAGTGAGTCTGTAAAGAAATGTAAAAAATCATTAAATAACAAACATAAGGTATGAGGTACAAATAATTTTCAAGTTTCTAACATGAATATCTAATTGGATGTCCTAGAAATAATCTATTTTGGGAGGAATGATATGAAGCCCCACTACATGTAAAACTAGAGATGTCAGGTTTCTTGAAGTTACGCAACTAAATAATATGCTTATTTTTAATTACTAAAACACACCATAAACCATAATTTATGCACATTATTTCCTACTACCGAATCCGACAGCATTGTAAACCATATCTATTTCCGAACCTGTGTGCGTGAATGCTTGAATGTCAGATTTAGGTGCTGACAACGTCCTCAGTTGTTTTCCAACTTTCGTCCATTTCATATGTATGAGAAATTCGCATTAATTTAATCATTTAACTTTCAACTTATTTTAATTTTTATGTACTTCATATTCTAACTACAAAATCTTCCCAGTGATCTTTGAATGCTAAAACAAAATAACAAAGAAGCTGGAACGTTGAGCAGGCAAAAAGGCATTTGCATAATATGCAATACTTGTGCAATTTCTCTGAGCTTAAGGTGAAGCTGTCGAATCTTAATATGAACAAATATAAACGTACTTCAACCACTATTTTTCATTCAAGTGTAAGGTGTAACTTCCCCTATTTAAGAACAACGCCATTACATCGGTGATTCAACGAAATTAGCATAACAGCAAATTTATGTGCTAATATGTATATGACGCCACGTTTAATTGAATGTAAATGGTAGTAAAAGTGCATTGTGAAAATGATAGAACAGATCATGATGCAAGTTTTAATGGACTGGGAAAGTTTTGTAGAGGAAGAACAGTAATTAATACCTTTTGATTGACAACAAGTAATGAAGTAATAAAACCTGCAGATTCAATGCCATTTTACCACTGCAAAAAAATGTTTGGCATACCTAGGTAGGTATATACATATCTAATGTAAAAGCAACCATTAGATTTCTGGATAAGGCAATGTGGCAACGGCAAATTAACATTTACGGAAAAAATCTACTATCCAACTCTACTACTCATAACTATTCCTTCACAACAACGTTATTAGGTGATTTTATCCAGAACATTATATCTTCAAACATCAATACGTATATGTATAATACATAAGTACACATAAACTCCTACGTCACATGGCGTCACAGCCAGTTGAGTAGAAACATACAAGTTACTTCGGAACAACGAATCGTAGGCTTCTCCAAACAATAGAAAAGGTAATGTAATACACACCTTTCCATGGTAAAAACAAGTAATGATCCCACACAATTAGAATTGGATGAACAAGCAAAAAAGGAAAACTGATTCAAGTAATCCATCTAGCTTTTTAATACTGCAAAATTCAAATAATTGGGTAGTAAAATCTTTCATGAAGCCTTACGCAACACCCTCTGAGATTCAGATAGAACTATAATAGAGCAATTCTAAACTCCAGCATATCCTAAAATATTATAAACTGAATATTTCACCCACACAACATACACACAGTTACAATCAACAAACCTAATTTTTTACCAGCAACCTTGAGACTCCCTCAGCAATACAGTGTCAAATGAAAACTAAAACCAGACTAAAACTAAAATTGTCATTTTTTACTGCGAGACTAATAGCTCCATAGTTTAAATTTTGAATCAATGGAAAACTTATGTAGTCATGCTTGGAAACAGACACTATGCAAACTGACTCTCTTGTTTCTATTTTACCTATGCCATTTGAACAGTATGCGCTGATGAAAGAGTCTACGCTGCTAAAAAATATAAGTACGCTTAGCGTTAAAGTTTGCATGCATGTAGTTTAGCATCAACACATTTGTTTTCCATGAAAAACAAGCACTCAAGAAGACACAACCTGGTAACAATTAACTCCTCTATTATACTCTCTGTTTTGTAGCACGATTAGCAAAGATGACGTTATTGGCGTTCTAATGCTTTTCGTAGTTATACTATAAATTACATGTTTTTATGTTTAACAAAACACTTTTTGCGTTACATCATATCACGCACCCGGCTTGCATATAAATAATTGCTTTAAAAACATGCAACAGCACAGCTCACCTATATAGTTCTTATTTACTTATCTACATGGAAAAATGAAACTTAGTTGATAAACACTTAACTGTCCCTAAACTGACAGCTTAACATAGTTTTGAGGAACTACTTGTTGTTAAAAACAAATTAGCAAAAACAAAGCTGTATCAGTGACAATTTGTTGCATCGACACCACTTAAATTGTTACATATTTCAAATTGCTTTTGAAGGTCACAAATATACAGAAAACGTATAAAGTTGCAATGTACCCCAAATCGTTTTACGTTTCAACCTTTGCAATTAATTTCCATATGCAACGCTATCACAAATCACAACAATTGCATTAACCAACAGTAATACGTAATTAAAGCACGCTACTATATTTCTGACTTATGTTGGCTACTGCTGCCATTTCAACTCTTAAGACATCTCATAATCATCAGAGTTTAGAAAACTTTTGAAAGAAAGCACTCACCACCAGAAGAGAATCATGATCATTACATTTCATTCATTTACAAGAAAGTGTCAAGTATATGCATAGCCACTTAGCAGCAGCTACCTAACATGAGCAGTGCAATGAATGCATTACATTAATTTCAGAAATAAACATACTTATCCATACATAAGTACAATCTGTCCAAAACATTTGACATTAACAACACCTAACGAAAAATACGTTTAAAATGACACACTGGTGATAATGAAACTGCATGTTTGTTAATGTTGGTGATGTATGGGTGGCTTGATAATCACTAAAGTTCGTTCTCCTATGCATTATACATACATTTTTAAAGAGTCAAAGTCAAGTGATACTATACTTGTATCCAATGTTAGCATTTTTTACTGCGTAGCAATTTTACTGTGTGGATAACGTGTGTCTTTAACTGTACTATTGGTGACTCACTTCATGTAAACAAATATCGCAAAACAAACAAAAATAGAATGAGGACATGAGGAAATCAGTACTCTTGTTCGACAGAGATATAGCTGTTGCATATACCATATCGCATCCAACCAAAAAAAGCCTGAACGAATCTCTTATCTGTGTTTTTCTTTTGATGATATGATAAAGTCGAGTGATGGGGATGAATAGGGAATACACAAGTTCAGTTGGATTAACGTTACATCGATGTGTTTTGTAACTGCATCATGCACATACACTTCCTCGATTATATTTGACAAGCATGAACGTACTTGACTTCCCAGCTCCCAACAAACAATATTTATGTGACTGAATGAAACAACAGTTCAATATTCAATGACCAGCAAGGCTAACAACCAATTTAAACAGTGAAGCATATGCCTAAATAATGCCTCAAATGAAAAACTGTTAAAAATAATATGATAAGATAACAAGAGGAAAGTTGTCAACATGTTTAAAGTATAAGAACACCATGGCTTAGCTTGTGCTTATAGCTATCACCGCAGTTAGTGGTGAATGGCCTTCTCGCTAATAATCTGCGAATATGGGAGTAAGAGTGGCAGAGTTGTCGTTAAAATTACTGGTTTCAAACAAAGATGAGTTTCTAACAAGCAAAAGTGAAAACAATCAATTGGTTATAAAGTATCCATAAATTAGTCAACAAACAGAAAAACTCACTTAACGAATCTCTAGTAAACACACCGATGGATAACAAGTGGCCTTTTTTGATCAACAGAAAGAAGCTCTTACGCCTAAATACAATTCATATATAAAAAATAACTTTGCACTTTTTAAACATTTTGTTTTAAGTACTCATTACAATCACAATCAATTGCATAATTTCGTTTATTCGAAAAATGTTCGTGTCATGATAATGATTCGTGGATAGCAATACACACGTTTGTATAAGACATTTAGCAAAGACGTCGCCGTTACAAGATGAACTTGATAAATGTCTCGAAAGGAGGGTGTGTCAAGGACTTTAAACTTCCTAACACTATAGACTGCAATCGATTCAACTCTTTCAGCCACAACATCAATGTGCGCACATAATCAAATATAGAATATAAAGATACATTGTGATCATAAAGAAATCCCAACTGATAAAAATCATGACCGAAAATGGGACATGCATATGTTTTTTGTGAAGGTATCTGCTTCACTGGAGAAAGTGTTCGCAAAATTAATCCTAAATATGGTTGAATCGATAAAGCATAACTTTTCTACAGTTATTGCCAATTTTGAAATATAACATGCGTCTCTTGTAAAATTGCCTCCAGCCAATCCTTGTTTTAAAAACCAAAGTTCGCCGACAGCCAACAACACAGTCATGGTATTTTAGCGAGTATGAAATAAAAAATGAACAAAATAATTACAGCATCAGCATCACTGAAGGCCAAAACGGCAAGGTTAAAGGGCGA
The DNA here is from genome assembly GCA_027744375.1 of Orchesellides sinensis. Classification (NCBI taxonomy): domain Eukaryota; kingdom Metazoa; phylum Arthropoda; class Collembola; order Entomobryomorpha; family Orchesellidae; genus Orchesellides; species Orchesellides sinensis. The sequence goes on from JAHZNG010000530.1 coordinate 17,690, forward strand.
ACAGTATGCTCCCGCACGAAATCTTCAAACACGTTTGAATGCCAAAGACTTTTGCACACATGCATATTATTATACAATGGAAGATGCAGTAAGATCAGCAACGTAAGCTACAATTTGCGCTAGAATTGCATGTGGCACTAAACTGTCTGAAATATTTCCTTTAAAAACTCCACAGCTGGCCAACTTTTTTTACTTCAATGATTTTTCAGGGTTAGCAAAAACAGAAACAACACGCTAAAGATTCCTAACGCTCAGGGCTAGTTAATCCTTGTTTAAATCAGTTTCCTTACGGAAATTGCCATATATGCATTTCTCTACTCGAAATAGTGTATACTACTTTCCTGTGATAAAGTGTAAATGTGGAATGCCTCAATGCCTAATGGCTTAGTAAAGTATATGGGATTTATTCACCTATAAATTTTGTGTATTTAGGAAATGACATGTATAACATGAACTTACATTTTACTCTCCCAAGAAGTGAAAGTATTTCTGGCATTTACATACACCGTACCGTAAAAAACGTACCGATGGATGGAATTAATGACCGCCACAAAAGCTCTATATAATGCTGTTACAATCTTAGTCTTTTGTTCCATATTTTCTCTCTCACGCGATCCTTTTTTGGAAAAAGAGGCAAAATTGGCAGTGAAGTAGGGTAATTTCTGACAGTAATATTGTTTTCTCTCAGCAGCACTTATTTTAGTATTTTTTTTCTCTCCTGGAATTGGAATGTAAGTCAAAGTACACTAAATTGGATTTGTTAGTTTTTAGAAACACGCGGCTTGTCACGCAAGGTTATCTTGTTTGGAATAACTGAGAAGTAAAAGTTGGTTTCACATTCTTTTTTCTTTTTACTGGGGACTTTGAATGAAAATAGCAAATCTAATGGAGATAATGTCTGCATGGTGTCCTTCGCGGATGTGTGTTATTTTAGCAAAGTACTAAACTAACTACACAGTAATAATTTGATGATGAACAGAAACATGTACCTATGCATTTCTCCAAATACAACCTTTCCTCGTGTGTGTCGTTGGTGAAAATATTAGTACCTAGTCTATCATTTTTTATTTTCTCCTAGATAAAAATGTCCTGAATTAATACTTTCTTAGCTCGAACATGCAATTACAATATAACCATAATCACTGGAGTTCCGCTGCCACTAAAACTATCATCGAAGTAATACAAATGTAAGAGGCATGTATATGGATGTCGGAAGCTGAATTACAATGCATTAGGTGTGACGACCTGTATATTTCTAATAGTTATCAACTGCATGAACTTTTGGAAATTACTGCTTATCATTTCATTCGGTTTGTCTATGTCTTGTTGAGAACTCATTATGTTACATTCAAACGCGTTGACCTATCGAGCTATGATTTTTAATACGTGTATACGTATAGTAGCCCTAGGAACCAAACGATTCCCAGCGTTATCAGTTGACCAAAACGGGTCCAAACTTCAGGTTAACATTGCTGAGAAAATCAATCGATAAAGATAAGATTGCTTAGCTTGCAGCGATTTATCCCAAAGTCAAATAGGTAGGTTTAGGCGTCGGTTGTGAATTAATGAATTTTCGAGAAAATTATAATATGCGTCCTGAAAGTGCTTCTTAGTAATCATATTGATCACTACATTAATTAACAAACAAACAGTCCAACATGTCCAGCTTAATTGTATGCACGTTTTGCCTCATTAAAATACCTTTGTTTATTATGCTAAAACACTACAAGGTAAACAAACACTCAATTTTAAAGTAAGAAGAATATTTTACTTACCAACTTTTAATCACGAACTTTCCACACGTTTAAAGCATATTCCACTTTATAAGGAAAAAGATAATTGAATTTTAAACTTTAATCTAGCTGTGGTTCTGTAAGTTGTTTACTGAGACCATCATTCATGTAAATACGTTTTGACCGTAATAAATGCGTCCTCATGTTTTTTAGGGTTTCCAATCCATCACTTATATTTATTCCATTGGAGGGTCATCTTCGTTGTTTTAGAAACAGGAACTGTGTACACCATAAAAAATCCAGAGCTGACAGGTAATCAAATTAACATGAGCTCTGCCTGGCACTCACATTTAACGGGTTGAATACTTTAGCACGTCACGTTAAAATCTTCCCCCAAAAATTTCAAGTTAACTTTTCAAAAAGGCACATCCGCACATGCAGGCCCGATTTCTTTGTAGAATGCTTCAATTATGACGTTCCACAAAATTTAAAGGTGATTTGGAAGTGCGTTCACCTAGAATTCAAATGACAGTCATTCATTTCTCCATTTATATACGATTACCAATTCATACAGAGAAGGGGAAGTAGACAAGGGTTGACATTGTGATTAAGTTAAATTGACAGAAAGCCTAGGTACATGTTTAAATATACAAAATAGATTTACTATTAACCTTAGACTTACATCCTCGATTGTCCAACAAAGCAACCTGGAGAATCTCCAATTGTTTAAACTCACTCAGGTAACAATCTCCAAACTCCTAATTTTAATACTGATACTAAGGAAGATGCCAATTGTCACCAATTCTAGTGTTGGATTTAGTCACTTTAAGCAATGCTGCTTTCATTATACAAATTTTACTCTCAAACTTAAATAATACGCTGCAGCAACATTCATGCTGACAATATAACGCTTTGCATTGCATGTGTTTTCTTTAAAACTGGACTAATCGATTTTGATATGCAATTCTGCATGTATAGTAAATTCCTCATAAAACCACTGCAGTATTGTAATTAGGCAATCAATTAAATATAAATTTAAACCAAATACAAACTAATTGTTATTATCTCTGTGCACACAAGATGAATACAGAGTTGACTATGGTTTATGCATAGTAGCCGAGCACTAAAAACAATTTCTCTTTCAGGCTAGCACAGCCTCATCATCAATAATATGAGTAAGCTTTTTAACATGGTTTTTTTTGTTCTTTTGCTCTTGCTACTTTTTTATTTATCGTATCTTCTTATTATACACAGGTCCTCTGTGTGTTATATACACGTCCCTCTTTTTACCTCATTCATCTCATCATCTTCTCACAAAAAACATAACACCAAATACAATCATCATTGCTACTATGCACAATAATAATATGTCTTCTGCATGCTTCCACATAATAACAACGTGCAGAAGAGAACATGAACGAGTGTGTGTAGGGATTGTGTTATGTTTTACGCTATGATGATAAGTATGGCATGGTTATAGTATAGTAGTAATGCTTCCTGAAAGTAAACTCAGTTGTGCTACCTGCTACAAGCCTTTGCATTTCACTAAGCCATATACATGATTCAATAGAAACTTATAGGCCTTTTAGTTATGTGCAAAGTATGTATTACAGCGAGGCTTACTAGTTTTTTTGTGGAGTTTGGTTTCGTTCAACTGGATAGGCTTAGGCTTGCTTTGGTAGGTAGGATGGAAATGAAGTCATGAAATAATATTGTTTTGTATATGAATAGTGAGAATTTTGCTTGTGTAGAGAAAATGGCATATTATAAAAAAAGATTCTTGGTAAAGATGTCTTTTTTAAATACTGCGGTAGAGACATGCCATGCATGTATGTATTATGTATTAGAGCTGGCTGAAGAGTGTGTCTTGAGTCTTGACGGTCATTCCAAATTCTGACGTTTACGCTTGTACGTTTTCTACGGCGATGATCTTCTGATGGTGATGCATAAACAAGATGAATGTTAGTTAAGATTTCAAGAACAAGAATATAAAAAAGGATGCTTTGTGAGTTTTTTCGTAAAGTAGACGTGGATATACATGCATCATGCAAACACCTAAATCAGAATTTTATTTACCATGCGAATCCATTTGGGAAAAAAATCTGCTAATGGTTGGCGAATCGAGAGATATAATTTTGTAATTTCAAGCCAAAAAGCGTTTTCTGCGATGCATATTATGAATGCGTGGTGAATCATCGTCATGTGGGAGAATATCATGCAACAAAAACAAAATACAGCTTAATTATGAGCGTGCTCTCTTGCAGAAATGAGCTCTAGAAGTTTGGATAATCATGTTATGATGCTATGATGTTATGATGCGATAATGTACCTTATGGATAATATGCTTATTTTCATAGCATTTTTGAAGATGTACATGGAAGAGCTTTGATGCCATTTTGTTCTTTATTGGCGTAGTTATTAAGGTCTTCGTCTAGCCATATGTCATTTCAAGTTCTAAGACCTAGGACCAAGGACAAGTCCTTTCACTGAATTCACTAGTCATATTACATATGGAAAAGCGTAAAATCGACTGTTAGCATAGAAAATCATGAAAATGGCGTAATCTTTATAAAACTTTTCATGTAAAACTACCTCGGTCAGTATAAATCGTCCCGTACCCCTCACTGAAAAATAAGGTCTAAAGGATAACCTGCTTATTGTAACGAACTTGTACCAACAATCATTACAATAGTGAATAGGTAAACTAACTGTTGAATGTATGAGTGAGATGTCAATATGTCCAATGTCCCCAACGCTACCAAAATTCAAGTTATTCATTGATTTTCATATTACCAATGCTAATTTCAGCTGGAAAGTATACATGACTTAACCAAGTCCTTTTTTGGGTGACGGGTGAGGTCGAGCTTTTCCTGCATATTTTTGAATTGGAATCTATTGTCCTTTCCTTTTCATTGACGTGGGGGGAGAGAGTCTTTTAGTAATATCAGTCAGAAGATATTGTACGACATCCATAAGGAGATGATTTCTTTGTTTTAGACTTTAAACTAGAGCTATCAGCCAAAAATAAGAAAACAGCGCGTATTTTGATAAGCGAATTAGTAGCAAAGTTTACATTGTAATTGTATGCTTGAGGTATCCAAGGTCTACACTACATATAATACAAAAATATGCTCTATCGGCCATTGTTTAGTACAGCTAAAATCCGTTAACTTTGAATGTAATGATTACTGATTAAGTAACACCATTATTACTACTGTCGAGAGCAATTATAAATTACAGCGTACCTTAACCTGTCTAATTAAAAAAACTTCATCTACTACTGACTGACCTTGCCCAACAACGCCGGTTAATAAAATGGCATTCTAAGTAAAGTAGCATTAATGGCTGCTATGGTTAATGACTACAGTGGCTTGAGTAATTCGTAAACCATTTGATAATCAACCCCGACTAACAAGTAATTTTATTATCTTCTTCTTCATCATCATCAGTTTTAATGTTGGTGACATACATATGACATCATATTTTTTCATTTAATTATTATTAATATTAATTACATGCTATGTGGCATCAAATCTTGTAAGAATAAAATAATACCCATATAATGTAAGGAAGTACTAACTAAAACAACTGAGCATGGCTACAAAAATACCAAATAATGAGTGCTCATTGATCGCACAAAAAAATCCCATCGCACTTAATCACTCAGTGCCCATTTAATCAACTTCATACAGCCACACTGATTAGGGATTTTTATTCTGAACAGTCTGGAAATCATTCATTAAAACACAATTAAAAGCAGTGGTTACACTTAACATTCATTTCTATTACATTTTTATAGACAACTGTATCGCAGTAATTAGCAAACGACACTGAAGCAGAATAAATCCCATTACACCTGTTTTTAATATATTGAAGTTTCGGAATGACTGGTTAAATATTTTTTATTTTAAATTTAATAATTTTATTGGTCTGAGACACTGAAACCAACATCTCAAATCAAGAAGTCTAAATGACATTGTTACTGTCCGATTGGAAACTGAAGCTAAGCATAGTCCTTTTTAGCATGTTTTAGTTTTGACAGTCTTGTTTGCAAATGAAAATGTGTAACCTGTCTGATGCCTTTGTTTTTGATTATTTTGTGAAGTTATAAAAGCAACTCACAGTGCAAAATAGCTTCCTTAGCATATCGTAATTGAGAGTGAATATCTTGTTTTCATTAAAAAGCATGACAATACAAGTAGCAAAAACTTTTAAAATTGCATATTGAGGGACGACACCAACAAGAATAATGGTTTCTCACAGTACAGTTCATGCTTTATCATAAAATCAACTAGCTGTGTGGTACTCATCACTAGATAAAGCAGTGAACTCTTATTGTTATGTACGACAATGTTATAATTGATTTCTCCTAAACAGTTTACAGTCAAAAATTACAAAAATTCTGATTTACTGAAATATCCATTACCAGCTTACAGCAGAGCGGAAAAGATATAAATTAAGCTTGCATATTTTTATATCTTAATGAACCAGTGTACATTTCCAGTCGCCACACAACACCAAACCGTTCATTCAATTCATCCCTTTTCAAGTTTATTTACTGTACTGTTCTGTAACTACAATATGCTAGCATCATACCTACGTACTTTTATGCGCTTAGTGTCATAGTGTCATATCACGAGGAAGCTAAGAAAACTAGTTTCAAACTAACTCGTGATACTTCAAAATGTGTGACTATTACACGGAGAAGGTCAGGTGAACCTTTAAAGGACTCTGTGACTTGACTCGAACGACAACTGTATCAGAAAGTACTTCATGTTATATGAATAAAAAAGGGTTAATAATTAAAAAAAAAACAAGTCATCACTAAACCATCATAATTATATAGTGCATTCCTTCAGTTCCATACTTATAATATATTACCTTTTCATATATGTACACCGAAATGTATTCTTAAACTAACTTACTTAATCACGTTTAGGACCTTACATAATTACTCAAAATGCTACTACGCCTCAATCAGTCAACTAAATCAGCAAACAGCTGTGACTCCACTGTAGCAAGTACAATACAACTAAACAACTCAAGTATTTCAAGTACAAGAACGACTAACACCAATTAAAATTAAATCAAATACCAACGAACAGTACGACAGTTCACTTCATAACGAAAATTCTGATTCTATACTTGATTTTACACTTTCTTCAAATTATGCTTCAGGAATTTATTCGTGCTTTCGGTTATTTGTACGCCAACACTTGAGTATCAAAGCTACAATTGCCGTTCTTTGTTCGTCTCGTTCCCAACTTTGTGTAAATAAGCAGTTAGTTACCTCCACTAACGTGCGAGAATATCCTTCCATAACCCACTTAGCTGGCGCTTAGTTCTAACAATTACTTTGATGCCTATAACGGTAAATCTATTCACATCTTTCAAAGTCATATATATTTATATATTTACTCAATATTATAGAGTCACTCAAGTTCATTCCTGCATTTTTTCTGATGGTCCATCTTAAAAGGTTGACCCAATCAAGTCCTCTAGTGAAGACCTGTCATATATTATTATTTTAATTAATACAAGACGTAAAGAAAACTTATTCACAGTATTATTATGTACGAACATGACCATATTTATGCACGACGACAATTTTATTATTAAATACTTATACACCTGGAATCAAAGCTTAGGATTACTATACTTCAACAATATTCAAATCTATTCCATCATCAAGCGACCAATTTTAGCTTTATTCCTTCGATTTTTGGGTGAATTGATTTTACTAGGAGTTATACAAAAAAGTTCTAGCTACAAAGACTGAATCATAGAAATATCTGGGAATTGGTTCCAGGCGTTGAAACAATGAGAGGAATCAATTTGCACGTGCTGAGATGAGGTGAAGTTAATAAGCATTGAGTTATGACACATCCTGATCATCGACGTCGTGAAGTTGCTCCTTAGCTTCACTGTCACCCCCTAAAATTCATTAACAGCAAACACTGGATTAAATATTTAAATACAAACGAGAACCCCGGTATTAAAGAAGATGAATACTCAATACTCAGACTACTAATTTACTTCAGGCTTTAAGTTAAAACAATTGAACTGCAAGGTTTAAATTTCAATATAAAATTATAATAAGTTATTTCGTTACTTTATATTTATGAACTGAGAATGATATACTGCTTACATCTTGTAATAGAACACTTTGGATTCTCCGGTGCTGGCACACGGGATCAGATGTTTGTCTAGCACATTGAGAATATCCGAGCAGATTTCTTTCAGTTCTTTCTCAACCTAATGAAACAGAATATTATAAAGATTAGACTTAATGAATTATTTCAAGCAGGTTAACCAATTAATTCAAGTTCGCAATATTATTAATTCACCTGAGCGCGATACTGACGTATCATCTCCAACTTATTCTCTCCACCCTTGCTTTCCTCTTTCTGCTCAATGGAAGAGATGATCCTCCAAGATGCTCGGCGTGCTCCAATGACGTTCTTGTATGCCACGGAAAGCAAGTTGCGCTCCTCAACTGTCAACTCGACATCAAGACTAGCAACCTTCTTCATCGCCTCAACCATTTCTACGCAACAACAATGACACGTGTAACTTTATAAATTGCATTTGCATTAAAACAAAACCTTAAAAATGTATGCTACTGCCAAATGCTACTTTTTTACACATAACCAAGTTGTAAATGAACCTATTAAATTTGTTCGCAACTATTATTTTAAAGTTTCAAGTAACACGTGTACCAGATACCACTGTCGTCTAGTGTCTATTTCACATAACTGGTTAGATACCTATAACCTAAGTATGGTACACAGGACAATTTGTTCCTAAATTAAGCGTTAAAAATGCCAGAACCTTTTATTGTAAAATGTATCTTATTTGATAGATAATGAAAAATGCACTCAAATCATTTGCTGCTAACCATTAATTTTTTTTAAATTTGAAGAGATACTGGCTCTTACATACAAGCCCATATATGATAGAGCAACATTAAAATATTTATCATTACTACCAACTACTAGATTGACTTTAACTTGATCGAAAATTCAAAGTGTCTAGATACTCTTTTTTAATTGATTTAAATAATAAATTCCTGCGTTATGACGTAATCCATTTATCATCATTCATTACATCTGCTTATAAACTCCAACATTTTTCCTTTTAGTAAAAACTAAAATTCTGACATGATACAGCAACCCACGCTTATGACACAACTGAGCCGTCGATTTAAACCGGAAATAAACTCTTACACTTCCAACATCTACATAGTATCTACATTTCTTTCTACTACTACATCTCCTCCTTATGCAGTCCATATATGCATGAATCTCTCTATCTCTATAAGCCGTCCTGAACACTAAAGATATGTATAACTGCCATCCATGCAATGGTATATGCAACTGTGACGGACATCATATTTAAATTAAATAAAGCTTAAACTTAATTGCTACGCATCTTACACTATGATGTATGCACATAAACCGCAGTATAGAATAGACACTGCCCAAATATGACTCAGAGGGACCGTCAACCGTCCCTGCCAATACATTATACAGCTATTATTTGCATCAATTAAAATTACACATAATTTTCTCTTCACATTCAAACTTACAAATAAAAAATCGCCTGTTTCTACCTCTTCAATCACTAAACATTTCTTCCTCCTCCATCCACCACTACCACTAATATGACAGCCACTACGATAGAGGCCATAGCACTGCTTTATTTTAAATTTTATTAAAAAACTCAATACTACCCTAATTAAAAGCCTCACCAAAATTAAAAGTTAATCCACTTTCCCCATTTAAATACCCCCAATCACCCAAAATAAACTATCCAACCCCCCTAAAACCGCCAAGTCACTCACCGATGACTCACCGGCATTACCCATTTCTACACTAGTTGCACATATTCCGCACTGCCCACCTTTACCACCCCCTCTCCTCCTACCTCCTCCCCACTAAAAATCCTCACCTCACACTCAATTAAAATTAATTAAAAATAATTAAAACTCCAATTAACTTACCATCATAGCGCTCCGCCTGCTCGGCCAACTTGGCCTTGTAGACATTATCCTCACGGTCCGACATTTTTAAATGACTACTGCTTAATAAGGTACAAACCACAAAAAATTATAGCACAATTATTTCCTCTTCTTCTTCTAGATCAGGTGGGAGGGTTGAAACAACAATCCTTTTTTTATCCAGCAACACTTCTTCTCCTTCTTCCGTCACAAGGAAAAAACTTGCGTTTAATTCCAATGATCCCAAAAAATATCTAGCTTGTCTTCTCTTCTTCTCTTCCCTGTCTTCCTTCCTTCAATCAATATACAAATGAACAAATTTTTTTTTCAATTATAGCCCAACAAAATAATAAATATATCACCAGAAAAAAATTAGTATAGATAATTTTTCACACTGCCTTTCAACAGAGACAACACACTCAATTAAATAATTAATTTTTTACTGTAGAAAAAAGGGTATTACTTTTTTTAAATACTGCAAAAAAAATATTTCCAATGGAAACCAAGAACTACTTTTTCAGACGGTAGGAGTCACAGTAGTAAAATGCTAGCAATATAGTAGCCGTCCGTCGTAGCCGTAGTGGAAGTAGCCGTGTGTCGTTGTGATATATAGCACAAGCACCACTCTCACATATACATAGTGAGTCAGTTCAAGCCCAAAAAAATATATATATATTGGATATGATGTGTGTTACTGATATCCCATCCGATACTTATTCTCCAGAGGAGAGGAACGTGAAAAACAAGATATGTATTGGATAGACATAACATGGGAGGGTATAGAATGGGTACTAGTATATAGATACTATATAGATTGTATAGTGGTGGTGGTAGCAGTACTGTGACTGTGTGTGGAGTGCGTAACCCGTCACCGCTTAACCCTACCTTGTGTATGTTGAAAGGTAGGGGTATATATGTGTATATAAAGGTTTGACAGAAGCTGGCGCCGTACAACATAGACAGGGTAGGGTAGAGGGAAGACAAGACGATGTAGTAATGTATTTTGACGCGGTGGCGGTGGTGCGCTTGATTAGCGTGGAGAGGATTGTGCTGTGCCGAGTGAGTATGGGTAGGATAGGCATATATATATTTTTTTAGGCAGGCATCAAAGAAGACGCAACGGTAAGCGCTGTTGCTTGTGTGTTAAGGTGGGTTTCGGCATGCAAATATGAGATAACATGGGGAGAGTAGAGGAGAGTCTCCTTTTTCCCATTTTGCTTCGTCGCTCTTGCTCCGTTTGCGTTCGTTTTTAATTCGTTCTCGTAATTTTTCTTTCATGGCAGGCAGAGTGGTAGCTGTGCAATGCAATGGGAAAAATGGTAGTTTTGCATGGAGTATATGTACAGAGCTGGCTGTGAAGTTGTGTGGTGGCGGAAGATGGTGAGATGATGATGATGGTGTATGGCTTTGCTTTTTCCTTCAAAGTAAAGCAGAAGTTGGGTAATAGTTGGGAACGTATGTGAGTAGAGTGCGAGTGTAATATGCGTTGTTGCAAAGTCATAATCAGACAGTTCTTTGCTCTTTCCTGTACATTTTTGTTATGCATACGCCTTGTTGCAAGTGGGCGGGTGGAGAAAATGTTTATTTTACCCGGTAGGGGAAATTTTGGTTTTATTACTCGTTTGTATAATTAACAAAGCGTAATTAGTAATTATATATTACTGAAAAAATGAGTATTGTAGAAATGTACTTTAAAGTATCCTAGGTTATTTATATTAAAAGCTAAAATACTGGTTGTACAAATTTAACATCCAGTTTCAAAATTAGTTTTACTCCTTTTACCAATGTCAAAAGTCAAAGTATTTAATTTAAGTATTTTATGCATGAGGTTAGAATTACATGTAGGTTTTTGATAGATGTTCTTATAAGTTTTTTTTTAAATATTGCCAAATTTTCTTTCAAATGAAGCAATTTTCTACTTCATTTTATGTTATGTGCATTTTTTGTCTTAAAAAACTAAATTCACGTCTTTCCAGTACAGTGCCTAACATGAACAAAAAAAAAGTACCCGGGGAAGAAAAACGGTTATTTATTTATTTCTCTGTAGAAAATTTTCTAATTTTTATTATTATTCATTTCTATTCATTATTTTCCATTTGCCGGTACCAAGTTTGTCCTTACCTGGGTAAAAATACAACCCCACGATAAAAGTTTATATTGCCCCGCACCTTACAAACTCTCATCACATCACATCATCATCGTCGTCATATCATCATCATCACCACACAACCACACACACACACATAAAAGAAGGCTTTTTATAGTAAAAACTTTTACATGGACTTTATGCCTGCCCTTACCATGCATTACATCCTTTATTGCACTTTTCGGACAAAATTCTTTTGTAAATGTGGAAATATATCTGTACACATAGGGCTAGGCAATAAGGCATGCTATGGGAAAAAGAAAGGACGATGAGGAAGTACCCTTTTTCACTTCTGCTCTGTATTTCTCTACAATACATTATGCCTTCTACACCCATCCGGCCGTGGTTCCTAGTAAATAAAGACCTCTCTCTCTCTTACTTCAAAAAAAAGTTTTGTTTTTTGAGGCGACATATATTTGATATTGCACAAGGCATTGTTCAATTTTTATGCATGAGAATGATGACAGGCAGACCTCATCAGCCACCAAAGATTCAGTGACCAGACCAAACCACGCTTGGTCTCATGTTTTCCTATGCAATTGCCAATTGCTTGACAAAAATGTATGGATGGAGTGTAAAACAAGGAAACGAAGTTTTTTCCCGTAATGCTTACTCAGAAAAATTAGATGAGTAATTCCATTACTTTTTTCCCGTTTGCCATCATTTAATGTAATATATATGGTATGTGATGATGATGAAAGAGGTGAAGCCTCCGCCTCGCCCTTGTACAACAAGTCATTTAAAAAATAATGCAATTTTTTCGCCATAAAATTGCATTTATGCCTGTATTTAGGCTTTTATCCAATCTCATGTACTTTGTTCACGTGAACAATGCTGAGCTGAGCGTTTCATATGACGTCTATGTTCATATGACTAGAAGAAGAACTTTTTCATAATTATGATAATTAGTTGTGTGTACTTATAAATCCATTTTGTCCATTGCATACAATAATGCCATTTGAATGCCATTAGCGTGTGTCTAGTCGTCAATATAATGCTAATCATGTCTATAAATAACATGCATTACGAAATGTAGGTTTCCAAAAGACATGCTTTAAAATCACAGCATTTTACATGTTTTTTGACATTTTTCATTGCCAACACTTGCCTCAAGGAAGTTTACAACTTTTATAGTCATATCTTCCAAGAAAAGGATGCAAGCCAGGTGTTGAAAAACACATTGCAAATAATTTTTTGCACTTAAATAATTGGCATATTAGCACACACGCTTTTACATGATGTATGCAATGCACAATTACTATAACTCTACGGGTGGTATGAAAAATACAAAGAGGAAGAACCCTGACAGCGACAAGGAGCATTAAAATGCACTCGTACGGAAGTTTGATGGAACTGGTGAATTTTTTGTGTGATGAAAAGTGATGTAAAAGCACTGGTGAATGCCTCAAAGCCACGCTTTAAAAATATACTTTGTTCCTTGTCATATTCATCCCAATATGAAAAGCATGATAATAAGTAAGGTAAAAGGCAATATTTGCACAGTGGAAGCTGCTTTATGTAATGTATATAATATAAAGTATTATGGCTTGTTCTTTGGTAGCATACACTCGCCTATTTATTTATGCATACATCGTGATCTAAAAAAGCCTTTAATCTAGGGATTTTCACGCTGCTATTTTCCTTTCTGGTTGGATTCAATGCGCTCTGCTCTTCTATACTCATCTCTCTCTCCTAAAACATTCCGCTGTTGATTCTTGTCTAATATCATGTTTACCTTGCCTAGTGAAAACCCCAAGTTCAAACTTCTCATACCTTATGATGTGATGTGTGTATGAAAATGAATGACATACCTTGTTATGTGTATTACTTTCTTTTGCAAGAGGATTCTAGGCTTTCAGCAAAAGACGTTATATACTTACTTGTGACGCGATGCTTTAAGAGATAGATGGGATAACAAAAAATTGCATTACCTAGTTGGCTAAGGTCGATTATGCCGATGTTAGAAAGAGAGATGGAATTCAAGAATGAGTGCATTTACGTATATCCTGATAGTATATACAAGGTATACGTACACAATGTAAAATTTCAAGTAGGTCTTTTTACTAGACACTCATATAAGTATTAAGATGCCTCTTCTTTCATTATAAATACAAATTTGCACATTATACATACCATATTTTATGTATGGTACATTATAAAGTGTACTTAACTTCTTGGCTGGGCTAAGTATATGCGCTTTTACCCTAAGCCAAGAAGTGGAAAAGCTGAACAAGTGCGAATGACCATTTTGAATCTCATCATGGTGATGCGAGTGTAAAAAGGTGAATGGAATTTTCAATGAGTGTGACGACTCCGAAATAGGTGCAGGTAGGATGAAAATTGCAGAATAAATAGTATTTATAAAAATTAGCAAACTTTTGTGGAACTCGTTCCCTGTCATTATTAATAAAGCGGCGAGGGAATTTCTGTACATTTCCTATGTAAAAATATCACATTGCATTGTTACCTAAGATATAGGACAGTAGTAGGTCAAGCAAAAAGGAACAAAAATACGGTTTCGCTTGACATGGGCATTATTGAAATTTCTCTTCCATTCTTCTTATTACGACGAAATAATATGTTTTCCAATATCAGCCCTGGAGGCAAAAAAATCATGTCGCTGCTCTGCTCTGATCATCATCATCCTCTCTCCACAAAATCATGTAGAGCTTGGCAAAGGTGGACAATGTAATGCACCTTTTACGTATTTCTTTCTTCTTCCCACAGTCATAGTGTTTCTTATTTTATAAGGAATATAATACTTATGTATCTTTGTCATGATGACTCCACTCCACAACCTTTATAATACTTTGTCTTGTCTAGCGAGGGAACCCATCCATCTTAATTTTAAGAGGCAAGCCAAAACATCCGTATTGTCCCACAATCCCAATGCCCATCGTATCATGCAGTCACATTTTAATACCAAGAAGACATGTTAAAGTAGTATGCATTATGTACAACTTTATATGTATCTCCTCCTCCTCCTGTCTTATGGAATTTCAGCGAGACATGCATTGTGTTCGTGTGCCCTGGAAAATGTGATTGAATTTGGATACATTTTTGCTCTACAGCTTACACATTTATCCTTCTTACTGCTTTATATGAATGTTCACAAGAGAAGAAAAGAAGGAAAACATCTGTACAGGTAAACCAAACCTCTCTCTCTCAGCTTTACCTTTTTTACTCCATTCTCTTCAATTCTTTTACAAATACAAACCTATTATTGTCATTCCAGCCTTTACTCCATTGAACGCACAACATGCATCCAATTTAGTTTCCGATGCTGCTACTACTGCTTGGCTTCAGGCAAAAAAGGTGAAAAAAGATCTAGAGAAGAGCTTATGCCTTGCAAGCAAATACCTATATGCCTACATACATAAGTAAATAATATTTACTATATATGTATTATACCCTAATAGGTATTTCATTTTGGCCTTTATTTGATAGAGAAAATATGGCATGTTGGTGTTGCTATGTGGGCTGGAGACTTGGAGTGGAATGGAATCGGAAAGCGCTTGTGTAATTTCCTATAACCTTACCAACTTTTTCATGTGAAAAGCACGCAGTCGCCCCAGAGCCGGCACAGGCCAAAATTGCCTACCAAAAAATACAGTTTTATTTTTTACCATTACAAAAAAATGCATATTTAGTATGTACATACATAAACGCGTTCATTATATGTTTTACACATTCAATCTTTATAAAACTGTATATATTACACTTCCAAATCCAAAAAGTCACCAGTCATCCAACAATGGAAAAAAGACAAGTAGAAAGCGCTTTGCTTCTGTTAATAAATATGCATGCATCCTTATTTATATACTAAAAGAATCTATAAGGATATGCTTTCATTTCTGGTGGCATCTATTCTCTTTACTCACACCCGTTTTAGGAATTGCTTTGTAATAATGAATGTGTATTATACAATGAAGAAAAAAAACTGCATAAAATACAAAGTTGAGGCTTCAAGCGACAGCTGTAGGAGTTACATGCACCACGCGATGGTCAGACATTTCTACCAGTAGTATTTAGTCATACTCATTCTAAGTTCAAAGCACGAATTACTATGGCGTTACTATACATATATAATATAATGCGAATTATTGTAGAGTGGGTAGAGAGAGAGAGAACCAGTGGAATATAGAGGTCCATATCTCACTCACTAAAAAGTCCATGGGAAGCGTGAGTTACAAGTCTGAGAAAATCGTATTTACAATGTAAGAGGGACTAGTGCCGCACCCTAGTCTTTCCTCCAGTTCTTCTTGGCTTTCCCACTACACTCCTATGTTTTTTTATTTCTCCGGAAAGAAAACTAATGTTTGGCTCGCTTTAGCTGAACCGTATATGATTTTTTTTCTCGTCGCGTGTACTGTTTTTTTTTTTGCCAGCTACAACAGTTCTAGTTTCAAACTATAACATAACGGCACCACTGTAATGATCATGATGCCTGGCTGCCTCTCAACTTGCTCCGCTAAAAAAACTTTATATTATATGGACAATGTACATATGTATGTAATATTGGGTATATGAGATGCCTCCTAGCACCGGCTTTTTGTATTTGCTGGAAAGACGTGAAAATTTTCACAAATTCTTGTTTTACATATAACAACATAGCATTGTATGATATTATATATAGAGTATTCTGTTATGGCTTGCAATAATACGACTGTTTGAAATTTAACTAAACATGATAAACTTTAATCTTTCCTCATATATTGTGTAATACAAGGGGAAAGGCGGCTGTCGGCTGTCCTACAGTGTCTGCCGTGGTTGAAGACATGAGAAAGAGAAAGAAGCATGGAATGCATTATATAACCGGCTGGTCTTTCACCCTGCATTGTGCTGCATTATTAATGCTACTTTCATAGAGATAGGGAGCTAAAAAAGAGCTGTTGTGTATGAGAGTATACAGTGCATGTTCAGCTTGGATCTGTTGTGTGACTGACGTGTAGACTTTTCTCCACAAATTCACACTTGAGGCTGATTGTTTGAGAGAGAAAGAGTTGACCTAGTAACAGAAACTTCCTTGTATGAATGAATATTGAGCTCATGATTATAATAGTATATTGGATAGAACTTGGGGGGAGTGGAGAAGTTGTAATAATCTCTTAGCCCCATTGATCTGCAATTTGCATTTGCGATGAAGTATTTATATTTGCATGGGGTAATCTTATTAGCTAGAGTGGTCTGCATAGCGGTAAAGGCATTGATTTACGGACTTGTTAGATTGAGTAGGATAGTTTCTAAAGTATATGATTGCCGTCTGAAGTGTAATTTGCATGTGTTTGCATGGTACTTTCGTTCGCTATAATGCAGTTTAATTCAATTTGACAAATTACTTGTTCAACATTTTATGGATGCAGGGCAAGGCAGTCAATTGTGTGACAGGTCCCTATGGAATAAGTATATGCATTTATTTACACACGTGTATACAGTTATCTACTTCACTTTCGTTTTTCAAAAGTAAACTAGGAACTTCGTTTTGAAATGTAAAATAATATGGAGAATGAAAATAGTACATGCTTTTAGATAAGAACTGGAGTCGTAGCAAATATATACTTTTATGTAGGGAAAATTTCTCATAAGCGGACTTAACTTGAAATGGTTTCGCGATGTGAATTGTGCTTTGTTATTGATGCAGACACTTCCTGTGGCCTCACTCCAGCTAATTAGTATGGCTTTTTCCGTAGCACGTGCCTGCTTCTCGTCAAAGTCAAGACATGGTTATTTCAAATATTTATAGTTTCTGCTAAATAATTATTATGAGATGTTGGTTCTTGCACAGTAATAATAAAGCTTCATGACTTGATTATGTAATTGACACGTTTCATCAGAACCGCGGCATAGCCTTGAGTATAAATTGGTTTTTAATTACATTGATGATTTACGTAAACAACTTTCAGTTAACTTTGCATACATT
>JAHZNG010000531.1:0-43104 GCA_027744375.1 Orchesellides sinensis
ATAGTCAATAGTAGACGTATCAATTAGGTACAGATTAGGTAAGAAACTTGTGGTACCCTGCATCACAAGCTAGGTTTAAGTATTTGGCAATACCAGTTTCCCTTACGTCCATACACTCGTAGAGGTTTATTACGTAAGCAAGAAGTCTCCGGAAGATTGAAATATGCATGTATGAAAGTATACGTAGAGGATTGTTTCTTGTATTCATTCATACACATTTTCCTTGAGGAGAAAGTAAACGAGATAAATTTATGGATGGCCGCTCTGGGCTTAGTGATGACCATTTCTGACTACTAACGAAACTCGAGGCCTCTTGCTCTTCATGTTACAATCGTCAACTACAAATTTCCCTTGAGTCACGTTATCGGTTTTGGAGAGAACGAGCTAGCTAGCTCATCATACCATTGCTCAGATAGATAGCTGTACTAAAGTTATATACACACAATTTTATACCAGAGACTTTCACACAAAACGCTGGCTCCTCTTTATGCCCTCTTTTCCATTTTCCTTGTTGTCATTGAAAATAGACGAAAGGAAAGAAAGAAATCTCCAGATTCAAAGTAGATACATTACATTACTCCACAACGTTCTCCCACAGCTGCACGATTAGAAACCTCCGCTTTTATGTATGTGTGCGTGATACAGCTGGACCAACAATAGTAATTTCCTCCGTCTGTAGTAGTAACTTCATGATCTTATCAAAAAAGCTCTCTAATACACTTTATTCGAGCAAGATGGTAAAAGATAATGCGTTTGTTGGAGAGGATATTATTTTTTGGACCAAAATCTACCCCATATACATATTTCGTGTAGGTATTATGCATTATAAAGACACTTTGGAATAGTCAAAGAACTAGGGCATCTTTACTTATTTAGTTGTACATTAATAAGTTTATTTAGTATGTACAGCAAGCCATTAGCATGCTTAACCGTATCATTAATTCTGTTGAGAAATATGAGATTCCGTACAGAATGATTGCTGACTACAGTAGTAGTCTTATCGATCCTGGTAAATGTTTATTGATGCAAAAGAGAGAGCATGGAAGAGAGATTCAAAAATAAATGCTTGTTCCCTTTGTTTCATGTCACACATTACGGACAAGCCTATCTTGTCTTTGATATCTTGCAAACATTTACAACTACAACCCGTTTTTTCTTGTCTTCTTAACTCACAAAAAATCCTAATCTTCATGCTCACATCTTACTCTTTAATCAAAGCGATAGCAATCTAACCAAGGGTATTTTTTATTCTGACATCTTACTGAGTGCAACCAAGAAGAACAAACTGAAAAGCGGCAACATGAGTTTAAGCAGACCAAATGGCCGATAAAAGTGCTACTGACGAAAGTGGTCTTTTTGCTTTTTCCACTTGTAAAAAATAAATACTACACAGCTAGTGACAGCGTGGTCTCTGCTGAGTGGCCGGCCAGGCAAAACACCAAAAAGGATGATAATGATCGCTGTCACTGGTAAACAGGCGTCAAACTCATGAGTTCAGAAAAATTGCGATATAATGTGAGTAGGCATAGTGGTCGGTATATTTGTGTACACATCTGGAGAACTTGTATGCATATAATGTCTCTTTACAAACAGATTTTCTCAAGTTGGCTAAGTATAGAGTACAGGAGAAAGCAAGAGTGAACTTTATGTCTTTACACATTTATTTTCTCTATTTTTGGACACTGCTTACTCCGTTCCAATACACTTCTTATCCAAAAAGAATAGCTTTTATCTGCATATTTCATCCTCCCATCATCAAGCAACTTTTGTACTAAAACTAAGCTCTTTCATTTTTTCATTATAAATACTTGCAAGTGTAACCTTTCTCTTTGATAATCCTAATGTTCGCTAAAATGTGTTTTCTGCATTATGTCATATCCTAAACTATCTCTGTCAGATTCGCAGACATTCTTACGTAAACACAGCAAGTTTTGCCAAACTACCAGTAGAACATGTTATGAGAAATGAATTCCAGAGGTCACCCAACCATTTTGTTATAAATAGTTTTGGATTTCCAAGCTTGAAAATGATGTAAAAACTTTGGCCATGACATGATTAGCGAATGAAAGTGTTGGTGTAAACAATGACAAAATAAGTTGTTGCAGAATAAACGATGTTTTAAGTGCCGTCACATTGATTTAAATACTGTTAAGCCGTTATAGGTGGGGGACTCCATGTTCATTTACAGATTACTGTGTAAAATAAATTTGATGGTGGACATTTCTCAAAATTCAGCATTGCTACTTTTTAAAATAAGACTCAATTTAAAAAAACTGAAGTGGATATATATCATAGGTAATAAATTACAAGCGTTATTACTTCTTACAACTTTCACTTTCCATTCCCTGTAAAAATACATGTTATGGTCACAGAGATTAAAAAATTACTACATACCAAATGAACAATACATAAATTCCTCCTTCTTTTCATTGAGTATTAAACTTTATTAAAAAACATTAAACCAATGTTTGATTGTGTGACTTCGACAAGCATCCAAGTAATGAGCAATAAAAACAAGTAAAAGTAGTAGAACAGATTCATTAAGAAGGTTAACGTTTACAATGAGTCAGAATTCCCTGAAAAATTGTACAGGAGCACGACAGCTAAAAATTTCCGGCCGTAAAAAGTCTTGAACGGTGATAGAACATTATCTCATGCATACATGCGTGCACCAACAATTCCAAGCTACTCAGCTAACATTTTATATTTCCGGGTAAATACGTATGCGTAATGTGCTCCTATAAAAGCAAATGCATAAAATTTTTGGTATTTTCTTTGTACCCTTTTAACAGTTGTTTATTTCGGTGGTGCATAGTTCCTTCTCAACCATATAATAATATGATGATTATGATGACAGGACGTGATGCCGGGGAAAATCAGACAGCGGAACATCACAAACGAAATACATTACGGAATCAAGATGCACATCCCGTTAGAGTTACAAATAGGGAGCAGGAGAAAATAGATGGATGTAGTAAACACATGAGCATAATCATCATCATAGCAATCATCATGATCATCATCAGATGAGACAGCAGCAACATCATCAGAGTCTTTGGTAGCTGTTCTTTATGTCCCTCCTCTCTTTCTCCACTTACTCTTTCACTGCCACTGGGTATATGTTGAGACAAGAGACAAAAGCATTAACATTGAGGGAAACAAGGGAAGAGAGGAGGAAGCAAAGAGAGTTTAAGAAATATAAACGAGGAAGGCCCCTTCTTTCCCATCATCCTTCCTTCTCGGTTGCTTGCATTTAGTTACAACATGAAACGCTGCTGAGGACGGATGTTGGGAAGGCAGTTGAGGATGTCAGCAAGCAAAACGAGTAGGTTGAAGAAAATGCAGAAAAACGGAACGCCTTGCTTTTTCCTGCTACTCTTTCTCTCTCGTCTTTTCCTCGCGTGTGCTTTCTCTTCTTCTTTACTCTTTATTCCTTTCTTTTATTCTGCTTTCTATATCACATCTGCGTCTTTTTTGCCAGCTTGCTGCCAATCCAAAACTGCTTGGTACAACATCATCATACTTCCATGAGTCCCATGTATTTATATATACATACTTACCTCTATCCACAACACATGTATCATTCTCTCTATCTATTATTAAGGTACCGTAAAGTTTGCACAAAATCAAGCTAGTAAAAAAATAGCAGCAGCAGAAAAAGACTGCCTGATACAACTCAGCTTTATAGACGCTAAAAACTACTTAGAGCAATACTCCCTTTCCACTTGTTTCTTTTCTCTTACAAACGTGATGCCTCTTCTCGCTGCTTTAAATAGACAGATATTATTTGCTTTACATGCATGTTCTTGTGTTCTTTATCTGATGTTGCCCCTGCCTGCCACACCACGTCATACCATATCGTTATATCGTATCTTATGTGTTTGCCATTTCAAAACACTTGCCATAAACCCTATGAGCTTTCCCTTTTCACTTTACTTTCTCTCAAATATCGAACAACATTAGTCTTCATGATTCTCCTACTCACGGACTTTCCTACAGTACATCAGTACATGGTAGAAAGCCACTACCGCAAACGAATCTTATGTATGTATGTAAGCATTAAATGTTTTTGTAAGATATATAAATACTACAGTCAAGCATTAGAATCAGCTTTAGTAATGCTAATGCCCCGTTTATTCGTTCATCGTCTTCTCTCACCAGCCGTTTACAACTATGACATGAGTACAACAAGAGAAAGAGTAAGCTGAAGCTTCCTTCTCTTCTGTTGCTTTTGCCTCTTTTTTCTTCTTCGTAGTACTGATGATGCGATGCTATCTTCCTCAGCATTCTCTTGATTCCCGTCTTCCTGTTCGTACATGGATACCAAATATACATAGCAGAAATAGCAAGACAGCAGCATCAATATAGAGACAGTGTATAGTGGTGCTAGTGCTAGTTTAGTCTCTAACAGCTTGAAGGAAATTCCTTCGGGAAGCTATATTGCACTGTGTGAGCTCTTTGCCCCTTTCTCTCCCTTTCTCTTATGATCACGATGATGATGATAGTTCGTGTATACTATATTGCGTGAACTTACATTGCCCACGGTTCTTTCCCTTTAAAAAACAAGGAATACATATGTATACACACACGGAAGGGGAAGGAAAACCCGCATGTTGGCCAGGTCACAAGCCCAGTCGCTTGCAAGAAGCAGACACAACACTACATACTCACTGTTGCTGTTTACACGTCATATTGCAACACAATCTCTGTAACAAAGCTATCTACCTTAATTTCTAGGCCAAAAGGGATACGCTCCTTTGTACCTAACCTTCATTACATACAAGTATAAGACGCTTCCGCTAAGGGACACGTTCGTGATTTGGGTTCTTTATTTTCATGGCAGGTATATAATAAGAGGAGAAAGTGTAACAGACATAGTTAAAACTATTTCCCTTGCAGTGTGTATGTTCCAAATATAAGTTACATTCATACAAATACATGGACTGTTTCATGACTACCTAAACAAGGCTCGTGCGTTATTATTGCCATTAATAAATGTTGCTTGTTGCTGCTACACAGCCGTTAAAAATTACTGTAAGACAATTCTCACCTGAGGAAAACAACTACATGTACACAAGTGAAAGAGAAAAAATATAAGGGCAATTTTCGCTGCAAAAGAGAACATCATCGTAATTCGGCTTAGTTCACCGTAAGTAGGTACTTAAGACTCAATAAGTGTAATCTGGTGAAAATCGTGGCAAATCAAAGAAATGTATTCTCTTCCATACCACTGCTCCTTCTCGAACGTATGTACTTATACGGATTACACATGTACACAGAGAGAAAAAACTGAAGAGGTGTTGATGATGTATCTATAGAACCGTTATGTACATATAAACTTTTTGTCTGCTCTTGTCTATACTGTATGTATAAAAGCTATTAGGGAAATATAGTAAGAAGGACGAACGCACGTTGAGCAAATAAGCTTATATCATCATCTTCCCACTGTATGGCTACTCGTCAATAGCAGTAAGCTTCTTTTCTTTTATTTCCTGGTATACTCTTCTTTCATCAACTCTTCTCTTTACATTTTATGTATACACAGAGATTGTTCTTTTCTTCTTCGTCTGGCTGGAAATGTGTGGACAGACGATAGTGTGAGAAATCAGCGAGAGAAAGTTGTATGAAGTACTCTTAAGATATAGAAAAGTAAAACAGAAAAAAGAGAGGTTGTATGTATATTTGGCAAGTGCGATGATGATGATGTGATGGTTAGGTATATGGAGTAAGTGGGAGTCATCCAAGACAGACAAGTCTTGTCGACATTTCAACACAACACAAAAAAGAAAATGGACAGTAATATGTGCTTCTCCTGTAGTTCATCTAGACTTCAACTCTGTTGTGGTAGCACTAGAGAGAAAAGAGAGGTGATGGTCGTGAAGGCTTTTTGTGAGGATGTTGTAGCAGGATTGGTATAGTGGTGTTGAGTTGTGTGAAGGGATTTTCGCTCAAGCCGCAACGTCAGTAAAAACCCTGTACTCACTCAGACGCTAAAAACACTACAGAATTTAACTCAACAAAGAAAGGTCCAAGGGTTGTATTTCCTTGACATAATGAAAGCTTATTGTCTTCTTGTGGCTACTATGATGAGTAAGTGTATGTCTGTCATTACCTCTCTTTATGTGTGTTTGTATGTATGTATGTCACATTTATCTTTAATGTAAATTATGGAAGCAGATATGGCATTAAAGCGTAACGTACAATTCTCGTTTCGCAAACTTTATCCTGCCTCCATAAAATCTTACTAGTACAGTTACATAATACAGTAAATAAAAATGAGATCCTACCGATTCTTAATAATTGAACGCATACCTACTTGTGCATATAAAGTTTTTGGTTAGCTGTGCAAATTGACATTTATGCATATCGCATTTGGATTTGCTTTGACATACTTTATGTAATTTGCGATCAACAGAGCCACTTTCGCATTCTTTACAGTCATTTAGGCGAGTACATTTAAAGCGAAACAATTTTCCATGTAAAAGGCGTACGAAAAATGTTATTTTTTTTAAACAAAACTACAACAAGTAGTGAAAGCGGAATGCATATGCGAATGCAAAGTAGCGTAGTGCTTCTCTTATTACTTTTTCTTTATATTTATTACAATTGGGTTTGAGAGGAAAAAAAGTTAACTTTTTTTAGTCAATAGGCTAAAGATTTTCTTTTACTTTTCTTACACTTCTTTTTCATGCTATTTTTACTAATAGTTCCTTCCAGTCCTTATTTTTCCTTCAGCCAGTTCCACTTTCCACCCACTTGACTGTTGCTTTGTTGCTCGTCGCTTTTTTCCACGGTTTCCCGTCAGAAGAAATGTTGCGTGCTATGCCTACTTACAGTATATTAACTTTTCAGACAAGACAGAAGTAGATAAGTGTGGAAGTGTGTGTGTGTGTTCCAGAAAGATTTTTAGATTCAAAAGAATTCAATCCTTCTTATATGGAAAGATTCTCCAAGATTCGCATTTCTTTTATTTCAGATATCCAGCTCTCCGGTTCATTACTATTCCTTCCAGCTACCAAATACTGCTAATAATCCCTGTTTATACAAAAAAATTGATTTCAACCAAGAGAAAACTATTTTGCAGTTGTGAACAAATTCAAAATATATTGCATGCTAAAAAAGTGTATTCCTGTAATGAACTGATACAAAGATACAAAAAGCAACAATTGAAGTTCCGGATTACAACTCCGTACTTCCTGTCTTTACCGACTTTTGTACACCCGGTGAAAGTTATGTCAGCAGTCTAAAGTGAATGCGATGAACATATATACATTTGTATATAAAAGTGAAAGGAAAAAAGCAATATAGAAAAACTGCTGACGCGTCGACCAACTTACCAACCACTAGCCACACGTTAACCAACCAACCAAAGACCAAAGTCACAAGTGGCAGCAAAAACTTTTTACCACTTCTTTTGTGCTTTCTACTATTTGCACACACACGGAATATTAAATTATGCTGAGTTTCCTTTCTTTTCCATAGTGTGACTCAATTTTTTTATCTGTTTTATGACGAGGCTCTACTTATTTCCGTAACTTTCACCGGTATTACCACCCAACATACTGTACCGATATGGATGTGCAAAACACTTGAAACAACTCTTTACATTCTATTTACTTCATATTATGTATTCATCTCTCTCAATAGATCAGCAGCTGTGCGTTCTTTATTCAAGTAATATGTGTTTATTTATAAAGGCATGCATGAATTCACCCAATATAGGAGAATAGACTGTCACGTCGCGGTGCTTTGAGTATGGCATTTTTGAAAAAAGAGCTTTTAAAGGAGAAATTTATTGATCTATAAAAATCGAGCGACTCGCAATTTTCTTTTAGAGGAAGATATGACTGAAAGTGTCTCATTTGGTTACTACAAAAAGAATATAGTGGAACCGAGTTAGTTTTTTAGCGTGTAATACAGTTACAATAGGTATTACATTGTATAATAAAATTACAGTCTAAAAATGACTTTGCTATTACGAGAGATGCACTACAGTCAATTTCAGCGATGGACCTTACTGCCTTGTACTCTCTCATCATGGCTGTGTCTTCAACTCTTTCTCCATCTCATCCTAATACAGTCAGGTAAGTTATTGTGACTAATTTCTTTACAATACTTTATAGTATACATTTTTTAAATTCAGTAATTATGCTAGAACTGACGTGACATAAAAGAGCCACAATAAGTTGTTAAATATGTAAATAATAAAATAGCTTGTGTAATATAGCGTTAGATTTTGTTGGACATTGTTGAACACGCATATTAATATTAGGCAATGTCAAGTGTCCTCAACGTTAACCACAAAATAAACGAGCTACGGGCACTTAACATTTCACCCAAGTCAACAACGTAGCGGTGTGAGAGCAGAGATGTAAACAAGCGCGTGGTGTAGACTAATTTCACTAAAATTAAGACAACACGCTGAGGAATGTCAGAAATTTTTCGAGGTGACGACCTGAATTCTCATCTACATAGGTACATGTTCCTCAACCACAAGAGTCTCGCAAGCTGTAATGTTGTTTCATAAAATATACGCATATGCTAACAAGACTGTTTGGTATGTTAGTTTGGTATACCTAAGTATAAAATTTATGTGTGTTTGCGATTCACTGAGCCTCATCCAAACACGTAGTCTTCGCATGATAACATACTTGAGCAAAGTCAAAATACCAAAGAATGTTTTACTCCATTCCACTTTCTCCTGCGAAAACTACACGAATGTATGTCTTACTGCTTGTCACTTTCTTTAGAGCAATTCAAATTTACCCAGTTCTTACCTTTTTGTAACAGACACCAAACAAACATGTTACATTCATGAGAGAGAGAGAGAGAGAGAGAGATGTTGAGAAGAGGACAAAAACACTGCATACAAGAAAGATCTATATGAAGTGCCGTAGTTACTTCAAAAACTTTAACGTTTCCCTGCTCATCTTTGACTTTTTCAACATACCTTTATCCCAGCCAAACTCTGGCACTCTCAAATTATTCTTGATGAAAACTTTTCTTATAATAATAGCCTACGTTTACAATGTAAGGGTTACATAAAATAACAACAATAATCATTTCAAAAGTTGCATTCCAGCCTACCCTATGCGTAAAACTCTATGGACTTTAATTATCGTCTCAAAAGAAATATTATATTCTACAGAGAGAAAGTAGCAGCAGGACTATAATATGAATGTAAATTGTTTAATGCAAACATCCAGCTACTTCTCTGTTCATTTACATGAATGCATTCAGCCAAGTCTTCAGAGTTAAGAAATAAAGTTAAGTTATAAGAGACTGTAGGCAATATATGTATATGAGGGAAAAGTTGAAAGGAATGAAATAGCAAATAAAACTAAGTATGTATATAGTAATAATAATAATAATGGCACACATTGCTTTTATAATAGTTAATAGTTCTCACTTCCTCTACTCAGCTCTCCAGCAAAACTCTACATATTTACCAGCAATTCCCAAAAGAATGAGTTTATGAATTGCTCATTTGTTGCCTTCCCCTCAAGTGACTGAGCACTTGAATGAAAATGAAGTGATGTTGGATGGCAGAATGAAAATGAAGGATAAAAGTTGCAACTTGCAGCAAGATGATCATCATCGTCAGCACTACCGACACATCACCGTAAGTCGGTCGCAGGCTTTCATATACACGCACTTTACTTACACACAAGAGAAGTAGCTCTACATCTTGGCTTCTAATGGCATAATATAATATGTACAACATATAATAAAACAAGTTTTCTCTCAATATAAAAGAATAAACGAAAAAGTTGTGCTCTATCTTGTCATGCCACTTTGTGTTTCCCTAATTACTTAAAACATACATAAAATTCTGCCAAGCCGAGCCCACTACCTACCTCATATCTTACAATTTACACTTGGAAGATCTTCCGATGAAAAATAGCATACGCATCTACTCCTTCATCCACACTTCAAGTTGAGGAACGTTTCAACAGGAAATGTTACTCGAATGAAGGAAAGCAAAAAAGAATACACAATATGCTTACGTCTCTTTGTAGACAATGATATGAAATATGTATATATGTTTCACTAAACTTTATATTATACAAACAGCCTAAAACCAAATAGAAATTTACTTACTTTTCTCCCACCATCGTCGTTAGTCACAAAACCTCGTCTACTTTCTTTACTTTATCTTAAGACGGAAAAGCGCTCGTTTGGCTTGGGAGACTTATATAGTTCCTCACAAAAAACTTGTATGCACAGCTACAGCTCATTCTTCAAACAAATCATGAATTTCATTTCATCAAAGTCAAACAATTATTTCCCTATCAAAGTGTAAGTAAAATTCTTCTCGTAAGGAGGAAAAACGAGTATAAAGCTCTGTGTAAAGTTGTGGGAAGCGGATGAGAAGAGCGGAATAAATTGGAAACGTGACGGGAGAGTGATTCGCAAGGATACAAAGAAAAACTTGCAGTTTGATTCGGCTACTTCGGTTTTAGTATACAAGACACTTGCTCTCATCATGGATGTCCCATCGTTTTTTTCACTCTCTTCCTCGTCTTAGAAGTAGGGCAGAATGAAGCCACGAAAAACATCAACAACAGAAAAAAAAATTGAAAGCAAACTAACACCATGGCCCACAAGACTGCTTAAAAGTTTCCATGTCGCTTTCTTTTAATGCTATCCACAATATTGAACATAGAATGGTGTAAAAGCACACACGCTTTTACTCTTTCACCACTGGAATTATGTTCAATCTAATAATGTGTACCTATCACACATGTATCACCCGTCATGCATCGTGATTAGGAATGCTAGCAGCTCCTTTCTCCCGTCGTTGTTTCATCATCTCTGTGTACTTATTTTTTAGCCACCATAAGTCTGAATTCATGCATAATAAGATGATAAAACTGTGTGAGGATCTCTATATATACCATGCTCTCTGTATTTTTATATGTTTAGATGACTTACAGCGCAGTATCGCAAATTTTAAAATGCTATGTACAAGATGAAACCTACACGTATTTATGTGGTTTTTTCGTGAGTTCGCATAATACAAATGCCTTTGGCTCATCGTTTTTTTACTTGGAAAAGTACACCATGATATTGCCAGCTAATCCTGAGCGATTTTACGCTGAAATGAATGCAGAAGGAGGGTTTCTTTAGTTTCTTTGAAAGCCGAGATGAGCTATGGTTTTTAAGAGAAGAAAACAACAAAATCGGTATTTTATATGCGGTGGTAAAAACTCTAGACTTTTTATCGTCCTCCAATAAAGAAACAAACAAGTAAATAGATTTCGTAAACACTCAAAAGATTTGCATGGGATATGCAGCAGAACGAGAGTACAAGGATTCTTCAAAGGACATTTTATTTTCTAAGCATTACCATATTTATTACGTTATATACATGGTAAAAAAGAAAGACAAAGAGAAAGTAAATAGGAATTACAAATTCCTGTGTGGTTGTGTTGCGTTGAGCCATGTAGAAAAAGCCTGATAAGTGAAACAGAAAAGAGCAAAGTGCACCCCATTCCAAAACTATTTTAGTATCGTTTGCTGGAATCTAAAAAACTAAAGTGTAAATAGTTGGAAATGTATGTGTGTGTGGTTTTGGGTGTCGTCATCTGTTGATTACGTTTCTTGAATTTAATTTTTCTCACATTAGACTGGAGAAAACAAAGGAAAGTAACGCAATAAGCATGTCAATGTAAGTAAGCATGAAACAAGAAGCAAGAGCATCTAATCATCAAACAAATACTCAAACACTTTTTGAGATCAGCAAACAACATCCTTGATCGGTTGGTGACATTCCATGACACATGTCTTGGAAATGCGATGCCGACACATACAAAAACAGCAACATGATCCATTTTCTCCTATGTGTTTGTAAGTATTAGTAGCACCGAATGTGTTTTCTGAGTCGGTAGGTTTATAACACAAATGAGAAAACCTATATATATATGTATCTATATATACATTATACATACACATTGCACGAAGAACCGATAATAGAAAAAACGGATTGCGAGAAAATAGAATAAAGCCTTTTTGCTGCAAAATCTTTAATAGTAAGGACACTTAAGATTCCACGGAGTCTTTGTATTCTTCAGATCTTTGAGCCAGTCACCAATGATTCGCGCTTCCCCAGCCAGAGATTCGTTTTTCCTCCTTACAAACACGATATATAGGTAAAACATGGTTTTTACTTATAATGCACAAAGTAGTGAACAGAAAGGAGTAACAAAGGAGACAGAGACAAAAATGAGTAGTATATGCATTGGATCATCGTCATCAGAGCAAAGCTGGCAGTAGCAGGTTTGTTAACTGATAGGAATGAGCCGCAGTAGTCGTAGTACAAGAAGACACACAGCATTTCTTCTTTTGGGTGTCCAATATCTATCAAAACAGTTGATGTAATGATCCTTTCTCCTCGTCTTACTCTGTCTCTTAGTTTCACGTGCTTTCTTATCACCAGCTCAGCCTCTCTGTGAGAGAGATTCTAGTGAAGATGAGAAAAAAAGTCGGCGGAGGCTGGAATTACGTAGATTGGAATTTATATTGGCTGTTTTCCCTTGATTTCTGTGTTCCTTTGATTATCTTGCCGTGTACGTCGTGTGATCTCTCATGTTCTTGATGATGATTAGAAAAGCATACATATAGGTAGAGGGTTTGAGCTAAACTGATGAGCTAAAGTGAACTAAGGCATATTATAAATGTCGTGTTTTTGGCATCATCGTCCTCATCATCACCACATCATCATCATTGCATTATCTGTTTTATGATATGATGGAATGTGGTGTGTAAATGTGCTGTTAAGGTGAACAGCTGGCAAGGATCTGGTTATCTCATGATTATGAAGTAACAAGGTTGACTCTATCACCTTTTTTGTGGCCATTCTGTGTTACAATATTCCGTATATATTAAGACTTTCTTTGCCATTCCCTCATATTTTATATCTGTACCTAAGTTCTTATAACGTATGAATGTTTGTTTCAAACATCTGACACTTTCTCTTTTCTTCTTACTTTTACACAGGGATGCTATTGGCAGTTATGGGACTACGCTTGGAAAATATTTCCGTCCCTCAATCTGGGATTAAAGGAAACTCCATCATGCTTGGCTGTGAATATCGACTTGATGATGAAGGTGAAAAGTTGTATTCGCTCAAATGGTACAAGGATAATCATGAGTTTTTTCGGTACATGCCCCAGGGTCCTACTCCCATCACAACATTCAACCGACCTGGTGTCCAAATCGATGTGAGTTTCTTAAAATGCTTTACATTTTATGTAAATTCTTTTAATTTGAATTTTATGCTGCAGAAATCAATAAACTTCTCAACTTTCTTGTTTGTCCAATTTCTTATGACATTTCCGCACAACGTATATGCAATCCTGTAATCATTTAAGCTACAAAAGAAAACGAAACGTCTTAAGATTCTCAAGTATCCACATTTAAATAAACAACATGCATATCATTTTATATATACATGATGGTAATACGATGAAAAATGAGATACTGCTCAAACAAAAAATTAAATTATATGCTGCATGCATGTGTATAAGACCTTTTACGATCTGAAAGTAAAAAGGATTACATTATGTTCAATTATTACTTTACTTCTTGTCAACAGTCATTGTAACATGAGCTAAAAACGAGAGAAAAAACATTTAACAGAAAATACCAACTATGTATATCATTTATATACCAAATGTTGTATAAATATATATGTTTATGTAGTCTGCATAAAAACCAAGAGAGAAGCGACATTTGGGCTTGTTTCTTCTTCTTTCGTTTTTATTTTTGCTTATAGTCTGTTAAAATCCTGTACAGCTGCATCGCAGTACTCATCTTCATGTCATGTTCATACCAAATACCATGCCTTCATCATCCATGTTTATACAAGGCTGCCACCGATGTTTTTACTGGCCTATCTTGTTTGTACAATCTTTTCTTTCAAGTTTTCCTTAGTCTTAGGAAGCATGCATACACATGTGTATTATTTATGTTTATGTGTACTACGTAACAAGCGAACGAGCAACATAACATTGCCTTCATTTCTCTGTAATGCACATCAAGCTTTAAAAGAAGCTAGAAAGGCAGAGGCAGTCACTTAAATACTTTAGGTACAAAGAAAATAAAATGTGTGTAAAGTCTGAGAAGAAAGCAACTAGAGCAAGCATACTTTCTTCGTTTGTTTGCATGTTGTACTTTTACTTTCTCTCGTTGTACAGTTTTTTTCGTAGTCTTTTCATTTTATTCCCTACCTTTTGAGAATGATGATGTAATGAATGTAATATACGTTTTAGCCTGTACAACTAGTTCTCCTGTTTGGCACAGTTTGTACCTATTCACTGTGGTGAAAGCATTAGGTACTGTATTCAACGGTAAAATAATAAAAAACAGTTTTAGTGGATTGCTACTTTGAAGCTACATACGTACTTAGCATGAAAAATTGGTATTTCGTATTTTCCTTATAATTTTTCTAACTAAATTACTGTTAAATTTTTGTTTTATTCGTAAATTATAATTTACAATGTAATGAAAAGATGACGGACGGAAACGGCTCATACATGTAAACCATTTTGTAATTTACTCCTGTACAGAGTACTGACTCCAAGCAGGTGAGCGCTAACCGTGTAATATTCAAGCTGAAGAATCTGAGATTAAGTAGCGGAGGCACATACAAATGTGAGATCTCTGCAGATGCGCCCACGTTTAAAACCCTATCAAAAGAAAGCAACCTTTCAGTGATCGGTGAGTAAATTGTTACTTACATAGTCTTCTCAAACCTTTCACTTCCTTTCGGATTTTTAATGCACTTTATAACCTATTTTGCTTACGCAGAGTCTAAACAAAGTTTATTTAATTTTACAGTCCTTCCCAGCTCTCCAACGCCTCGTTTGTCTAGCTTTCCTCGGCAACTTCAACTAGGCGAAAAAGTTCGAGGAAACTGCACATATGTAAATAGTTATCCGCCTGCCAAACTCACCTTCTTTGTAAATGGTGCCAAGGTAAGTTCAATACATTTCTGAATATTTTGACGTAGGTAATGTGAGTATTTTTACAAACTTAACCATGTGAAGCCAAAATTCAATGTTAGTGACATAACAAAATTTGCCACCATGCTAGTATTTAAAAACACAATAACCAATGTAAATGCAGACAAAGGTACGCATAACATCCGCTGGAAAATCAATAAATAAGAATAAGTAAGCCAGATTCATTACCAAAAGTTGTAATCCGATTTTCACCACATGAAATTAAACAACTGGCTTTGATTTTCTAGTTGCACTGCACTTTTTCATTCTTAATATAGGCTTTCCACAATAAGCCCATGATTTAATAGATACTATGCTTATCAAACATGCTCAAGTAGGAAATTGCTTTCATATCCGTAGAAATATAGAAAAGTTCTTATTCATATGTGTAAGCTTCCGCTTTATCCATATTAAACGCCAACCAGTAGCAGCGAACAGTTACGTAGTATTAGTGATGGTAATTTACTATTGGCTTATTTTTCCACTCGCACGTACACATTTTGAGTATCAAAAATCGAGAACACTTGAGTTTCCGAAGTTGCTAAATCCGCAAAAAATCACAAACTTTAAATCCCGAGAAGCAAGCCACGTCGGATACCTATTCAAGCATGGAGCATTGTTCATTCACGCTTTCATCTTTCATAAATATTATGTACTTTCTATTTGCTTACTGTGAAACTGAACCGTAACAGTTATTACTCGTTTAATGAAAAATATTATAAGACAAAACTACATAATTCATATAAATACGTTCATTCATGTTATGATACCCAATATACCAGTTGTTCTTTTCCATGCATTCAAGTATGTACTACATGTATTGCAGTGGGCAACACACATAGAGATTCTTTAGTGATTTCTTCTGGGTATTTCCAAATTATACAGGTTCTTATGTTCTTTCATGCAATGTGCTCCAGCAATAAAAGGCAGAGTACAGGATGATATAAAGGCAAAATTTGCCGAGAGACACTCATGCACTCGTCATATAATAGAAAATGGAAGTGTAGGACCACTTACTTTTGTGTAGTTACACGAGCCACTTATTAAGTACTTTTTGGAAAAGAGAAAAGTATGCACAGAAGAGAATGGGTTACATACTTAAAAAAGGCGAACCAAGCTATTTACAGACGTTCAGATATGTAGTGTAACAAGAAGCAATGAAATGTTGAGATTGTTTATTTCAAGTCTGTTTTTATTGCTAAACTGCCGCTCGTTACAGTTTACCAGATTCCTACACTCCACTTTAATGCAATATGATGAAGGGCCGGAAAGCCGTTGTTCCGCGTAAAACGCTAACTTCGTCGGACACGTGCTGGACGGAAGCAGTATATGCATTTTCTGTTAATTCCTGTACCAAACTTTCTTTTGGGTTTACCTAGGCTGACATTAGGTTTTGGTATCAAAAGTCTTGTTTCTGTTGGTTCGTCCTTTGTCCCACGCACTTATGAAGTTGCGTCATCGCATAATATTTACCGGACGTGTTTTGTAATCATGCAATTGCAACTTCCAAACTCTTTTATTGATGACAGTTACAGGACACGCATTTACGGGAAATAAAAACGTTACCCCTACATAACTGTTTTATAATGAAAAAAAGTTTAGGATAGCTCATAACCTTGTATTCCAGTATGCAAGCCACAAATAATTTTAAAACCTGCGTAAATTTCGGAGTTCCTGTTCTAATACAAAATCATTGATAATCTGCTTACAAGTTCATGCATATATCAACTGACGCAACCATGACCATGATACATGCGATCTTATCCCAAAGGAATTCATTGTCTGTCACGAGATATACATGCATACGTATGCATGCTTGATTTTCCGATGCATTCAACACAACTTTTCATGTACAACCACAGAACGGTTTGAATACGGAAATAACTTAACATGTGTAGTGTACAACACAACGATAATCCGCCAACGGCATGTTATGGGTATCAGAAACGATCTACTACTGATTATCGGTATTATACCAAACTGCACTCAAATCACTTGCCAAATGAGAAGCATGCACATGACATAAAGAATTCTGTTATCCACAGAATCACCAGCAGTAACAAGCCAAATCAGGAAAAGAATGGATGGGACTAGCTTTCACTTTTGGAGAAAACAACACTGATATAGATACTCGTTCGTATCTATATAGATTGATACACATACACACACGCCAATTGCATAAATTCGGAGCAGTTAGCGATAGTGGCTGAAGTGAATCACGAACAGGGAGAAAACCATTCTGTAATAATAATCACAATTCATGAGCGATCCGACCTAGAAAGGAAGTGATAGCTGTGTACAATAATAGTTCAAAAAATATATTTCTGACTTATCGTGCTACATTGCATCACCATAGAATGTACACACTCCATGACAGACATGAAGATACACATGAAGAAGAAAGAGTTGAAGTTGAAACATACATACAGAATTATTTCAATGCTCCTCAAGCTGCTTTACTACCATATATGTATACACATATACATACCGATATATATTCTGTTTCTCATACACAATGAAAGGGTTCTCGATCCTGTCAGACAATTTGATGTAGTGTGAGTACGTGACTTTTACCACAGTTTTTCTCCCTTCTTGCTTCCTCCTCACTTTCCGATGAGATGAATTTCTCTCTTCACTTAAATGGAAAAAAACTCTTGTGAAAGTGGATGCCTCGTACGTGGCTCCTGTCCTCTTAGGCTATGTGTATATATAAAATGCAATGGCAATAATACTATCCCTATACAAAAAATATATATATTTGTGCAGATTCTCTCCAGATATTTTCAGTTAGTTACTTAGAGTTTTTAGTAGTACAACTAGATGTAATAATACTAAAGAAAAGACTTTAAGTATTAACAAAAGTAACAGAATATCCTGCTACTTGAGATAGTTTAAGGAGAAGTTCCGTTCTTTCTCTCTTGTTCTCTCACTTCGTCTTCTTTTCATTTTTTGGTTTATCTTTTACCTTTTAATGTACACCCATTTCTTTACTGTGTGTTAAGCTTTTCTCATTCCATTTTCAACCCGTTAGCACTTTCCCCAACTTTTTCTAGTATGGCTATGCAGTAAAGTATGTTCCAGAAAAAATCCAAAAAATCCGTTTGTTTAAACCCATAAATGCGGATATAAATCTGAGGAAAAGAGAATATGACGACAGGTTGAATCTCTCTTCCGAGAGGAAACCCATATAGACAACATTGAAGGAAAATTGGAGTGGGATGGGTGTTTTTCCTATCAAACGTGTTTTCATGCATTTTGTTCGCTTTCTCCAAACTAGGTTTGGTTTATATTATTATTTTTTATCTTTATTATTGCTTCTCATAGTTTCATCACATCATTTTGCCTACAAACACAAGGTAAAAGCTGTATATTAGTAGAAATCATTGTAATAATATCAGACTAGTCTGTGTTTTTCCTCATGATCACGATCACGAAAGTTTCGTGATTTCACAAGGCAAGCTGGAGTCATTTCCGGAAGAGCTTCTCTACACTCCTCTACTAATACGCTTATTTAGACTAATATATAACTTACGATTTACTACACACTACACATTTCCTAGATTCCATAACAAGTGAATACTGAGGCAAATCAAAACAGTATAAGTATACACTATTTTGATTATACGTTAACTGCTTTTATGCTTTATTATATGAAGTCCAGTACCTAAGTAAAGGCAGGCAGGTAGCATATGGTTCCTTCCTGACAGTGCACTCGGTACGTGGAGCCTGTCCAAATCATGCATGTGTATTTTTTACAAATTCCTCTTTCTCTGATCACTGATCGTGTTCATGTTTATGGGCGGATGACAGGAAGAAGGGGGTAAGTTTGATTGTGTTGGGGATCTTTCTTTCCTTGTATTACATTATTCTACCATATATGAGCCAGGGCATTTATGTAGATACATTAGTCCAAAACTAAGGATATATAATATATAAGGGTAGATGATTTGGCTTTTTCTACATTGTAGTTCAAATTTTTTGTTTGCTTCCTCCAAAGATAACAAAAAGACCGGATTCATAATGCATTCCACGCTTATCTTCTCTGGTTTGGTTACACCTCCGGATGTTCTTTACTTTAGATATGATGTCGGGATGTTTGTATGTGGAATGTATACTTATGACAAACACTTGCATAAGATACTTTCACTGTTGACATACCACCATTGTTAGACCTTCTTGTTAAGGTCCATCTTATATCAGCTTCCCATCTAGTCGTCCATCCGTTTCACATCAATTTACACACCCTTCGTTTTTCCACCAGAAGCGATAATGCAGCTTGACGCCCTAGTGATAACCATGCACCACGAGTGTATGCATGCCTGTATCATGTATATTGATGATGTTTGCAATGCTGTTCTACCACAAAGAGACTGAAGCCTACTTTGTGGTTATATTATATGAAAACATTTTTCAAAACTATATTTATGGCAATATATTATGGACTGACTTTGAAAGGCACGTAAAACGGAAAGGAAAATTGCTTTTACACTTTTCACGATCGTTTGATTTTGTTTTTGCTTTCTCCCCTTTCAATTTATTTGCCAACTTTTTTCTGTTCTATTTGTAAAATGCCCCTGAATTTACAATTGTGTGTGTATGCATGCTTTTTTGATGTAGTGTTTTTTATTTTGTACTAAACTCAAAAATTGATTCAAACACTCATGTTATATTATGTATATCTATTCTCTCATAAGAGCATACTACATTTCACTGTTTTCAAACCTTATCTGGAAATGCATATACAACTGTGCAAGAATACAATGGGGGTATGTGTGTAAAATGTATTCATAAAATGACAGAGAATACCTTGTGGTTGGATTAGACAGGCGAAGTATAAAAATGTATTCTTTTTTTCTCCTTGCCTTTAGAACATTTCTCACGTATGGGGTCATAATGTAGGCATTCAATAAGTATCACCGATGCCTCCAACAAAAACAGGAGTCAGGCTAGATGGATGGAGAGGAAAGATGGTTGAATTCAATTTTTGAGCTTTGAGTGAGTGATGGCAATTTGTGACGTTGAGTGAAAGGCACGTTCCTCTCCCCGGGTGGTTACTTTCTTCCTCCCATTTTATTTTATATACATTTTGCGCGTGTTGTTTTGTTTGTATGTGTATATTCTTGCGTATATGAAACTATGTTTGCTCATGATGGTTTTGCTTAGGTATAAACAATGAAATCGGCTAAAGTACAAGACAAGAAAAAGTAAGGAGGCAGGAAGGAAGAGAGAGAGAAAAAACTTTGCCCCAACTCTATTCTTTTCTTCTTTCTCTCTTGTTTCTTTTCTTTATTCGTCTTTTGTGAAAGCCACAACCTAAGAGAATAGGTTACCTTGAGTTG
Organism: Orchesellides sinensis; assembly: GCA_027744375.1. Taxonomy (NCBI): domain Eukaryota; kingdom Metazoa; phylum Arthropoda; class Collembola; order Entomobryomorpha; family Orchesellidae; genus Orchesellides; species Orchesellides sinensis. The sequence goes on from JAHZNG010000531.1 coordinate 20,345, forward strand.
TTGGGTGGTGTTTTTGTTGTGTTACAGTCTACATGGCTGTGTGAGCGATGGTATGTGACTGGCTCTGATACATCTGACCTGATATCCTGCCAGTAGGTATTTGTATACGCACACTTAAACAATACACATACCTACATCACATCAATAGACTTGTAAAGTTTTATATAGACAATATAATATAAAGTGAAACACAGAAGAGAGCTCACTTACTTACAAACAAACTGCATTTTTATGTAGTGAATAAAAATGCATTGTCTATATTATTGGCGGTTGTAGCACACCAAATAAAAAACTTTCTCTGCTTTCACCATCCATGCTGCTTTCTCCCGTGGATATTTCCATTTTATTCAATTTGTCAAGACTTTTCGGCGGTGTTGACTGTCAAACATGATCATGATCACGATTTTGTCGTCATATCCGGATGATTTACTGTAAGCCTCCTGGCTAGAATGCATATATGACGTGTGTAATAGACTGCTGCTGGTCTCTGTCAGAAACGGTGTTGTATATTCATGACCCATTTAGAGAGAGAGCGTGTGAGTGAACGTGTAGTTGCATGAAATGTCTTGTAGAATTTACACTAACATCTTACTTATTGACTTGTGGTCCAACTTCTCTTTTTTTCTTTCTGCAGGTCAATAATTCAGAGGAGATGAGGGTGAAAATGTATGAACCTCGAGTGGATGGGGTCATTGAAGACTACTACTTCAGCGGTAGCACTAGCATGAGTGGTAGCAGTAGTAATGGAATTGGCAAGCAGTTTCAGTATCAACAGCAACATCAGCAAATATCTTCATCCTCCATAGGACAGCCGGATGGTATGAGCAGTATGCAAGTTGGAAGCTCTGGCATCAGCGGTCTTGGTGGCACGGAAAAAACCTATACGTCTACTGCGGGAATTGACTTCCGAGTCGACCGTCACCATTTACAGAGACAATTTCTTACCATCCGTTGCGTGGCTAGTGTGGTAGATCAAATGTGGGATGCCCAGACCAACATCACTCTCCGCAATTACCAACCACCACAGTTGTCCACTGCTGGACAAAATCAATATACTGCGGGTAAGTCAAAAATTCATTGATCTTTATTAACGTACGATTACTTTCCAAAACATTACTGATTGCTGCCAGGAGTTCCATTAGATAACAAATTTATTTAATCTAGGAGCTTTCTCATTGAAAACTGCATATTTTAGTTGGTGCCTTATGTAGTTTTGCATTTCTATCTCCTATTATTGTATGCATGTATTAACCATAGCGTGCTCAAGTGAATTTGTACATGATAAATCCACTGCATATAATTGCAAAGTCAAAATATCATATAACCCAATTTCAAAACTATTCTTAAAAGCTGTGTTAAACTGATAATGACCCTGCAAATAAGCCCATAGATTTTTCATCCAAAATTTAATTGATCTCTTAAGGACGTTTATATGAGAAACTCAATGCATAATACTGACAATATAATGAGATCATTGCTAACAAAATTAGGTAACTTATATGATACTATCATAAATCAGCTTATTACCCTAATTTTTACCAAATAGCAGACCTTTGCTAAAAGCTATTTATAGATAAAATGCAAAAATTTCAATGTCTATGTATATTCATCCATATTTTTATTAAATTTTTCCGGCAGGATCCGAGTATGTACTTCCAATTTGGAGATTTGCTGAAGCTTCATTTCTCAACCGAACTGTAAGATTCGGAGTCCTCTTTGCAACTTGGGTATTCATCATGTGTTGAAATTACAGGAGTCGGTAACCTTTTTCCTCATGCGAATCCCCCCAACGGTTGACCGATTTCTTGTCTGTCCCAACCATTGCTATTTAACGTCTACCCACAATCATCTCCACAATCAACCCTTAAACTATATAGTGCCACGTCATGAAATCACACTGAAGAATTAATTATCCATGATGGAAAACCGTTTTAATCTAGAAATAGATTGAGTTGTTATACTTCCTATGCATAATATGTATTATTTTAGCAGTTGTCATTTGAACTATGCTCTACGACTTTTAGATAGATAATCTTTGTGTAAACCGTTGTAATAAAGGATAAATAGTATACAAACAAAAAAGGGTCACATTATTCTTGAGATTACAGGTATAAAGTTCTAAAATAATTTGGATAAGAAAAATATATACGTTATTATCATTAACCTTGTTTGCAGACTTATACAATTTTAATAAAATAACTAAAAGCTACTACATACGTTTACGATTTAGTAGTCCAAACCCGACAACTTACAATCCTTCCTAAATTCAGAAACCGTGTGCTTGTTCTCTAAATGAATGTTTGGATGTTTTATATAGTTACATTTACATCTTTATCTTGGTAAATGCTTTATACAAAGTAAATTATGTACACAGGTATATTTGTAAATATCATGTACAAATGTTGAGTAAATGATATTTTATTAAATTACTCCTTTGCTTAAAGTACTTTAAAATAAAATCATCAGTAAAATAGATTAATGAATGAATTCTTGTATAAGTGCTTAAATAAAGTCACGTATAAATGAATACGTTGTTCTGTAATAATTGTGTTATCTATTTTTTTTTAACATGTCAGATTTACGTACCTCATGACGGGCTAATTACTTTTGCTGCAAAATATAACGCATAATCCACAAAATTGATTCAAGCATCTTCACAAGCATCGTGATTGTCCAGATTTGCCTTTTTTATAATTTTGGAGACCATCGCTTTCGTATTTCCATTGCTTTGAAAAAATGAAAGAAAGTTTACTTCAGTGCCAATTGAAACAGTACTAAAGAAATGTGTAATACATTAATATGCATACTACCTACGTATATTCACATATATGTACACAATTCGTACATTATAATGTTACTGTACGTTTCAATATCAGTCGAAGTGAATGAGTTCAAATTGATTTTTCAGTTTTTCTATATGATTAGTAAAAGTAGGACTTTGTTACAGCTGCCAAGAATCAAATTCCTTGCAGAACAATGTACTATATAAATTATGTATACATACACGAGAAAGGAAAAAAAATTTCTTCATCTTCAATTTTTTCGTTACAGTAATATAAAAGACGCAAGTACACGAGTAGATAAACTGAAAGACAGAGAAGGGCTTGAAATGCACCTAGCCGAAATCCCTTAGAACCCGTTAAGTAAAACCCTTTAGTACTGCATTAAAATCTATGGGATAAAACGAAAAGTTTTGTGTCTGGCATGCATACGCATACGAATGCTATCCTTTCTAACCACCCGCTACAGTTTACATTCTAGAATCCTACTCCACACTGTTGAAGTAAATGGAATTAGCAGATCAAGCTAAATGCCTGCCAGTAAGCATTTCTAAGCATACTTTTTTTTATTGTCTGTGTACTTTCTCCACATATTTATTATATGCTTATGCATCTACTTATGTAAAAGGATTGCAGGTGCATCCTCATGAGGGCTAAATGCAGCGCTTATTTATAATAGAAGGAAATTATACTAATTAAGTGATACACTTATTGTCTTTTTGTCGTTGTTGCCATCTTTGCTGAAGAAATGAGTTAATTTCTTATAAGAATGTTAGATTATACTACATATTGTATTCTACGTATGTATTCCTACACACAAAAGAAAACCTCAAACATTGCATGTACATCCATAAAACGGAATTGGTAAAACCTACAATTTAAAAACTAATCAGTTCCAGTACTTTCCAATTCCAATGGTCTTTTCGATTGTATTAAAGGCATTTGAATATTAAAGGCCAAAAGCATGGTTGGAGAGCTTTTATAATTTATAATCTAAAAACCAAGTCCAGTTTAATCAAATAAAGAATCGTGATTTTTATTAGACACACATACAATATAAAAAATGTAAGTACATAGCAAAACGAAAACATCCCACTTCCTCTCTAAACATGTTTCCTCAATGCAGTATCTTAAATAGTACAAGATATAAAGTTACGATCTGTGAATGTCATTTTTTGTCACATTTTGCCTTTGCATTTGTACTGAATTCTGATTCCTCCAATATCAAAAGAAAAAGAAACCCAAGCAAACGTACTTTAGTGTAGACTTTTATGCAAGAGATGAGAGAGATAACATTCAAGGCAATGGATGTAAATTTCTTTCCATGTATTAGGATTTCTATATAGTTATAGCTAATCTACATATCCTATCCTCATTTTACTTTCTCCTTTTGAATCACTCAATGGTTGTACTATCACAAAAACCATCTGACTCATCTCGTTGGAAGAGGAATTGGCAATTACCTGGGAGCATGAATTGATGGGTTTCTTTTATACGCTTTGAGTGGAGTACGCACATCATTCTGGTTAGGTAAAAATGTTAAGGCTGGTAATAGGCTTTCATTATTAAAATTAGCTTGCCACATTGCAAATTCAAATAGGCTTTGGAGAGGACTAAGTTGTTGTGTTCACAGTATGTACATTAGTTAAAAGTTATTTGTTACTTCACCCACAAAATCCACACTTTTTATGTCTATCTGGCATGTAGTCTTACTGCCCATTGGCATGTTACTTTGTAAGTAAGATTTTAGGATACAGTTATAATACAGGATTGCTTAGTTAGATCACTCTCACACACATTACTAAAAATTTCTATTATAAACGAACCGCGTTTGCTTGAAATGGGAATGCCTAGCCTTTAGTTACACACATTCTACAACAAATTGATGAATGAATTAAATAATTGGCAATATAGTATGGTCGTATTGTATCAAACTTTTTGGCTTACATGTATGGAATTTAATGAACAAAGAAAATGAGGATGCGTCATGGTACATAATACAGCAAGTAAGCAACCTATCCTTGGCATCTCTCACAATTTTTGATGAAAATGAGCCTCTCAGCTATGAGATGGAAATATTACAGAATAGGGAACACACATATAGAGATTATAAAGACTATTTCAGAAATAGAATAAAGATCATCATGATTGCATTGCCCCACTGTGGGATATTATACTTATATTATTACACTCAGTAAAGAAACAAGGCAAATATAAGTGCCTATTACACTGCAACTTTCTCCACTTTCTCCATCTCCCTCTACATGAAGAAGCAAATTGTATGATTTTATGTACATTTTGTTTTATGGATGTTCATATATTCAAAAACGAAAAAAGTAGCAGAAAAGGAGTATTTGAATAGGATTGGGTAATCGTTATAAATAAGTGTATTACACAGGAAGAAGGAAAGTGTTGTAGTAGTCGTAGAAGTAATCGTCATTCTTATGTTTGCTTTCTTCAGCCTAACTTCTCTTCAGAGACTGTATATTATCCGTAAGAAAGCATTCCATTTAAGCTATTTCTATTTCTCGGTACTGCTTCTAATAGGTATTCCTCCTTCCTTGTACACATTATGATGGTGATGGCGTGTTCAAAAGTGCAAACAGCTCATACTCATGATGATGATGATCATGCTGGTGATCGTCGTCTTTGTCGCGGCCGCTGGCGGTTTTGGGCAAAGGACCATACCACCTCATCATCGCATGATGCATGCAATGTGCATGCATATATGTAGATTCATAATGATAATATGCAAGCACATAAGAAATTTCAAATCTAGTAAAATGCATTACAGCCGCTTGCATTACGTGGTCCGTGGTCATATATGCATTGTAATATAAAAGTACATCATCATCATCATCGTATAATAATATCCTGGGTAGCTAATAATGTTATTGCTTGATGATACAATGCTGTAAAATGTAGCTGTAAGTGAACAGAAATGAGAATACCTATACCAAGCTCATAATCTTATATGATGCTGGTGCTTGCTTGGCTTGGTTTTCTATTCCAATTTCTTTCTTCACTCTTTTTTTTATTCCAGTCTCAGTATTCATTTATGTATCTTACGGTAGAGTTAAGCCAAGTAAGGAGAGGGTGTGAGTTAGGATGGAGAAAGATATGCTACTTATTTTACATTGGAATCTGGATAGAGAACGGATGGGATACAACGGATGGATGCATACATTATGTATCACATTTTATGAGGTTGCAAGTGTGCAAGAGAGTCACACGGGAAATATAATTCAGAAAAGTTTAATCAAACATCTCCTCTCTTCCTTCTCTCCCTTTTTCTTTCTCTTGGTTTTCTTACTTTATTCTTCATCTTTACCCATTTTTCTTGAAATCTTACACTTTGGATGTGTATACGGCTCCGTTTTGTAATAATAATGACTAACTTTGTAGTGACATTACCTTGAAATAACATGTAATTCATGCATATGTGTATTAAAACATAAACCATACACATGCAAGTAAACGGATATAGACAAGTAACGAAAACTGATTTAGTACAAGGAAAACTTGCTTATAATTTCATGCTTATCTGGAAATGTAACCTGCTGAATAATGATTTCCCGCCTGAGACCTATCGTCCTTACTCGGTGTTGTTTTAAGAATAGTTTTATCTCCGTCCTCGGTTCTGTCTTTAAACGACATCTCAAATGTACCCAAAAATATTAGACAACCATCATCGGTAATTTTTGCTGGATATCCCTCTTGCTCTTCTTTAGCTCGGAATTTTATTATGGAAACTGATGGGCGGACAGAAGCTGTGCAGACATAAAGCAGCTTTTGGTGGATATAATATGATAGTATGAATTTGATGGTGCCTCTGGTATAAATAATAGATAGAAATTTGGTAGTAAATTAAATCGAGAAAGGTAAAATGGGTTTGGAGGATTTGGCTAATTTAAGCTAGCCCACATGAGATATACGTCCATACATTAAACTCAGAAGAAAGTTTTCTTTTGTCTAGACAAAAATACTTTTAACTGCCTTCAGTATTACATTACCTATTACGCATGAATAACCATTTTACATTATTGAAACGAAACTCAAAGTTACCCCCAATTTCCGCTCAGCAATAATCTGTCTAAAATAATGTGAATGGTGAATATAAGTAAGTTCATAATAACTATTTTAATTCCAGAGTTTTATGTGATTTCTGCCCAAAAATATGCAATTTAAGTACACATATCGTTTCTTATTTCCCTACCTATTCAACAACTTTCTTTTAAACCCAAAAACTACGTATAGGCATTTGTATCAGTGTTTTATGTTGGTTTTTATGAATTAGTGTGGATATCATTGTAGGCAAGCTTACACAGTTTATTTTTAGAATATTAATTCAATATAGCCATACTATGCATATGTACTCTATCCCCATGCATTTCGCCATTGTAGTTCAAACAGGATATGGGAAGCTGTCAATACTGTGTGAATATGTGGGTTTATGGTAGTTGGGTGTGGGTCAATTGCTTTCTCCAACCAATTCATATGAGCAAACTCAAGGTAAGTAGCAAAGTTTTTGTAAAAATGTGGCTGCTGGTTATAGCCACACTGCTCATGCAACTTCCCAACTATGGAGAAATACTGCAGTTTGCAATTTCCTACATACATTCATTCTTCATGCATTAATTCTCTCATCTGCAAACAATGCTTGTAACTTTTTCGTAGGATAGTAGCCCGATGTAGTCAGTTTTACGAATTTTGTATTCTCATACACCTATTTTATGTACTCTCACTTTTTATGATTTATACGGGAATAAAAATCTCTGCTATATTAAGAGTTAGTGCTTTTAGCCTTGTTTGTTTCCGAAATGTTCGTAGTGGGCATTATTTTACAACTTTTATGATGACTTATTTGGTATGCAGATATTCATGAATAAAACAACTGTTTCTTACCTACATTGTGTTAGTCTGCAGACATACATGAGGTTTATACAATTTTATACAGGATTGAGTAACATATACATACGTAAGGCTTTATGTAAGTAAATAGCTTATTTGTACAACCATGAATAATAGTCATTGAACAATGAGAATTTCTTGTGCTATTCACATTGTTAGATTATTTTATGGGACTATACAAACTAGACAAGCAATTAATTCTCCATACTTTAGAGCTTCTTGTACATAGAGCTTAGAGCTTGTAAGATTGTTCGTGGAAAAAAAGCAACATAAGCTGATTGATTCAGGTAATAGAATAATGCAGCAAGATTACAATCACTTTTATTACACCTGAGCCAAGGCAAGGATGGGTTGGGAAAGCTGGGAAATATAAGGACAGCCTACATTTAAAAATAGCCCAGTGTTACATATTGATTTGATTGCTAGCGGAAACGAGGTCAGATTTTGACATGGCTGTATATATTAATGGATTAAGGGATAACACTTTTTCAAGAAAAGAAAGACGAACATGTTGTAAAAAATGTACACAAGAGCAATCATAAACTGCATGACAAACAAGTATGGATGAGGAACAGCAGACCTAACTTATAATTTTAAATATCTCTCTCGCATACCATATTTTCGTACTGTTTTAACTGCTGAATTATGCTTAACCAGCAGACCATCTCGTTGAACCTTACAACGTGAATGAAAGGAAAAAAGTGAAAGGGGAAAGTGAAAGAGGATGGAAGACTTTTGTGGCCAAAGAGATTTCCTCAGCTTTTGTCTTCGTTGGATATAATACCCCGAGCTGTTTAAGAACGGATTACAAGTGAGTCATTTTCACAAGGAAAAAGTATCTACATATCAGTAAAACAGTGAGTAGTATCTTCCTGATGCCTGTTATACACTTATATAAGATGTACATATAACATACAAGCTCTCCTTGAAGCATACACATCCCAAGCGTTTTAGGCTTCGTTCCCATCTGTAAATAGTTATTGCATGGGTATGTGCATTTCTTGGGTCTTTTTGGTTCTCATGCAATGAAAACACCTTGCTAAGTTGGCACTCTCCTTGAAGCATACACATCCCAAGCGTTTTAGGCTTCGTTCCCATCTGTAAATAGTTATTGCATGGGTATGTGCATTTCTTGGGTCTTTTTGGTTCTCATGCAATGAAAACGCCTTGCTAAGTTGGCTGGCACAGTAAATAGCTGCCCCGTACTTCTTTCTTTAAAAAACACACACGACAATGCCCATTTATACATAAATACATGAGTGGATCCTTAACATAGATTTTTTTATCAGGCATGAATGCTGGAGCAATAAAATATCTAGATCACTTTCCCCACTAATGACAATGGTATCAAAGAGAAAATAAAGAAAATCCTACCCCCACATTAAAATCGTCTTATCCTGTGTAATTCCATATTACGAAATAGTACGCTCATTCTAACATGAAGAAAATGGTACTTTCTACCATTTCACCACATTGAATCTACTCCTTGACATACAAAACATATGCCAATAAAATGCTTTCTTTTGCAACATTCGGCAATCTGTGGTTTGAATGCCTGTGAGATTTCAACTGCCTATAAAATTGTACTCGGTTCAAACATTCCAGTGATCGAAATTCTTCCCTTCCCTCTAGTTTCCGGTTCAAAATGTTGCATGCATTTTTTAAAACTTCAGTTCGAGTATCAAGAGCTGTCCCTACAAAACAAGAACGAAATACTCTACTATCGTTCCATTCTGAGGAGAGAGACAGGGCGTTGACACTGTATCTTGTACCGTAACCCGTAAGAATAAGTAAAACCACCTAAGCTTACACTATGTATAGATATAAAAGGCTGTGAGCGACCACTAATCACTTTCAATGGAAGCTCCCATGAAATCACACTCCGTAAATTGTGTCAAGAAAAACTCAACGAACCAAGCAAGATCCGGATTATAACTAAATATAATGCGTTGAGTGAGTACTGATTGAGTGAGCATTACGCAGCACCCAACACCATAGGCGGAATCCTTTGCGAAGTAAGGCATGCAAAGAAAAGAGTGCATTGGAGTATATATAAAGTGTTCAGCTTTTGATATTTATTCTTGAACCAAAAATAATCCCACATTATTTTTTAAAATACGCAAGGTTTTCATGAACACTGGATATACAACAAATGAGTTGATGTATTTTACTTAGTTAAAATAGGGACTGAGAAAATTGTGTATGACTGTGTGTGAAAGTGAGGAAAATAAAATGAACTGGTGTATCCTACAGAATTCTAACAAAAGAACTCTGCGAATATTCTAAAAATAGAATTCCTTTTGTTAAAGAGAAAAAAAAGCTCCAGATGGTTAGAAGAGTCTCTAAAAATCCCATGATTATAGGCCTTGTAATACACATTAAGACATTGTATCCGCTTGGACAATGGACCCACTTGCACTTAAAAACGACAGCAAGAAAGGCGACAGGTCATTCAAAGACAAAATTGCTGTTTTTTTTTCAAGAAAAGCTACCGACTTAGTAAAAAGTGATCTGTCGACCTTTCTTTTTCCTTTTCAATCTTCTCCTTTTCCTTTCTATTTGCCAAACCACACAAAATTCTCAGCGTAAGCATCCGGAGAAAGTAACATAATACCTATCAGCAAAATGTGTAATAAGCTTTTTATGGTCCCAAAACCAAACACTTAAGGTGACCAGTGAGCAACCACGAAAAAGGATACTTCGCACCTGATGCGACCACTCTGTAATGTATAAAAACCCCAAATGCAGTATCATTTCATGTTCTTGCCTTGTTTCTACATTCTCAAGAAACCCATCTATATACGGACATTCAAGGTGTATTGAAATACTGAAAAGAGCACCAACTTTGCTCCTACAACCGCAATACAACAATGACAGCAGCAGTGAACTTGCTTCCGTTTCTGAGTTTGACTAGGTGACTCTATGAGACCCAATGAAAGACAGGAAGGATATCATAGTTGGTTGTAAACCACCAATTTCTGATGGTCTTTAAAAAGGACACTGGAGCAGAAAGGGGAAGTACCACAACCAGAACCCTGATATTTATGTAGGAAGATGGTTTTGGAACTTTATTCCTAGACATGCCGTTGTAGACAGTATATTCCTTACTTTTTACCAGAAAATGTTATGGAAATTGCCCAAGTCTATATCTGGCACATCTGGATTTTCTAAATTGCATTCAATTCTATTTCCTTATTCCCTTTCCCTTCAATTTTCCATTTTCTATCTTTTTTCAGCTACAACCGTTGACGACAGTGCCACCCATTAGCCATCGTGTAGTTGCATTAGTAATATCAAATGAAATACCTTATTCTCACGTATGTGTGAATGACCATGTATGCATATACATTTATGGACATAGATATTGAAGAGAGAGTAGCAGGACATCATGATATCACGTTGGAAATTCCATTGACCATAAATGCTTGTAATTCTACTATTTTACTTCACATGGGTCTCCACTAGGTGTGTGTTTTTATACGTGAGAAAGTGTACTTAAGACTGAGTATCTGTTCTGCACTTGTATATTTGACTTGTTGTAACTGCGTATTTACTTGTGTGTGTGCCATGGCATAATCCAATATAATCACAAAATTCATGGGATTCCTATCTATGACCGTAATACTCATAGTTCCGTACGTAAGTAACTACACTTAACTACTGACCATCACATTTCCTGAAGTCGTAACCATAAAAATTCTCATCCAGTGAAGTATCAAAGAGCGCCGATGGTCTATTTTGCCTTTTTTAAGTATCCTGAACATCGTCACTTTCATTTTCTTTTTTCTGATGAACCAAGTTAAAAAGCTTTCACATCATGTTTTATCATTTTCGTCCCAAATTCGTACCGATGGTTGGTGCATACACCCTCTACTTTGTATTACATACATGCATTTATACCTACCTAAAATCCAATCAAGTGTATTTGAACCAAAGTAGATATAGGCTTGCACATTCACGCAAGCTATGAACATATAAATGCGTGTTCAGTGTTCATTCAAAAAAGGTTGAGCTAATTCTTATTAAACCATTATTGTTTTAGAAAGATGCGTCTGTGTGAATTTATCAACAAAAACTACACAAGCCTACATAGATAGTAAAATCCATCCTACATTTTTAGTTAGTAAAGATAAATACTTCTAAATCAATAAACTACATAATATACTTCTGTTGTTCGTCGTGTACCGTAAAATGTTATGTATTGTACTGTACCCTTCATTTGCAATGCCGAATCTCCGTTCTGCAGATTAAAGTCCTTAAAGTCAATATAAAAACGAAGGGGTACACATATGCGGTATAAGCTATTACTTCACCAACTGGGCAAGAGCGACAGAGACTAATACAAAAAGTACGAGTGCAGAATTCCACATTGGAATATCTTAACAGCCCATGTATTCCCATGTCTCTAAACACTCTTGTCATTTATATTACAAGCAATTTTTCCTTGTTACCTATTTCTCTTTTTAACAGCTTTGCAGTAGTCCACCAGGCGTTTTTGCAATTCCCTTCCACCATGATATGCAAGTGAAGTGTCAAGCTATAGTAATAATATTTCTTGCACCATCCCCCACTACTACACATATTATAACAAATAAAAAAATTGGGACTGAGTCCTAAAATACATTATTGCCTTTCCACACAGTCTAAAAACGGTCCACTGGAGGGTTATATGTGTGTGATTGCTGTGAAAAGCTCTCTATTTCCACGGAGGCAAACCATGTTAAGATTAGAAAACAAACATTATTCATATGTATGTGCATGCATGCCATTACAACTGCCATCCAAAAAATGCTCTTACCTTAAACTTTTTAACAACTCCTCCTTCCACCTTTTCCTCGTTCATATCATATTATACAATAAGTAGTTACGTACGACGATAAGCCATAGCTATGATCTTCTTGTTTGAGATTGCCCTATTCTCAGTATAACAAATATTCACGTAGTATTTGCTATAATATTCATCTTACAAACACCCATACACATTACGTAAAACTACTAAAAAGACTAGGAGAGCAAACCTGGTTTGGGTAGTTAAGGATTCTGCCTCGATCGCCGATTGCCAGTTACTTTATGACAGTTTCTGGCAATTCCCGTTCGATTTCGGGGCAATAAAATCGTTTAGAAAATGGAATATCCGACATCATACTAGCTACTTTAAAACGTATACTATACAGTTATTATAATAATAAATATGTAGATGCCTAACAAACATTCCCTTTAGATTACATGCGGTACAGCATAGCAGCAGCGTCCTGTTTGTTTTCCAAATCTTCCAAGTTTACTTAGAGGTACATTCTATTCTATCTGCGGTCGCAAGAGTATGAAATAGAGGAAAAGCTATTAGTCTCAAAAATGAAAAATATGAGGAGGCTACCCAAGGAATGTATAATTCTTTCACTCTTTTTTTCTAAAGCCATACTATCAACTTTTGCTGGAGTCTTACACATAATGACGCATCTTATTTGGCGTAAATGCTTGGTGCTTTGTATACTACCATAAGAGCATTTTTAAAGGGTATGTGAGATGTTGCGCTTGCTGGAGTTGCATGCAACATACATGTATATGTATATAGGAGATCCCTACTTTAGTCATTTTACTACATTTACGCAGTATACATAGCATCATTCTTCCTCTATATACATCTTGTAGAAAACTTTCCCTAAAGTCTTATCTCATCATTACTGCCTTCTTGCTCCGTATTAAGATTTCATTCTTGTTATAAAAACCTTGTATCCGCAGTGATGTTCCGTAACTTTCCATAAGCATGTATGTGAATTCAACAGCAACACCACACCATCACAACAACAAAACACTACTACCCACCCAACATAACAAAATATTAAAATATGTACGTACAAATACATAAACATCCTAGTGCAGTCACGCATGATGGTATTATATCTTAATACAGAAGAGGATCGAGGAAAGCTGTTATAATGGGATGCTACCCAGCCCAGTGAGAATGTCAGTTTGAAAGAAAGTAAGGCAGTGCAAGAAGGAGTGCATGTACGTAAACCATGGAATAGACGTTATGGATCATGGTTTCTTCTTTGCGTATCAAATATCCCCACATAAACCTATTTACTCTACACACCAGTACAATAACCAAACTACTGCTATACGGCTGTCATTCACTAAACTGACTAGACTCTTGCAGTCAAGTCAGAACTTTGTCGGTTTTAACTATTACAGGCAAACCTAGAATATTTGTAGTTTTATACAAGAAGACCATATTTATACATACATATAAGAATGTATGGTTGCAAAGTTGTAGCCATACTAGTAGACACCAAGTCTGAAGGAAAATTTTGGTGAATTTCCTTATTCTTCAAAAATATTATGAATTCCTCCCCCGAGTCTCATTTCCTTTTATAACTCAAACGGGTATTTTAGGAGAGAAGCAGTAACTCTTTTGGTGGTGAATATGATGGGATGGCACTGCGTATTTGTTAAGGCTGCTGTTGTATGAAGAAACCAAAGAAGACATGGACAAAACGTTTTTCCTAGAGTTTCTTCCAGTAGTTGCACTTCTTCAAGAAAAGGCGACATGGAAAAAGCCGTTACTAGCTGCTGCATTTGGGAAAAGCTTTTTTTCTCTCTCCCTGCTTCATCTCAAATGCTGTTTTGGGAGAGCAATTGTTCTGTTGTAGAAGGATGCATATACATATATGTACATATGTATAACATGGTATGCTAATGCGAAATTGTGTACAAGTTCTTTGGAGAAAGCGGCAAACGGGTCCATCAAGGCAAAGATGTAAGAGAAAGCTTTTATTTTTAAGTTCATATGTACATATGTACAACATGGTATGCTAATGCGAAATTGTGTACAAGTTCTTTGGAGAAAGCGGCAAACGGGTCCATCAAGGCAAAGATGTAAGAGAAAGCTTTTATTTTTAAGTTCTTATTTACCATGCAGACAATTACATTACCTTTAACGTATGCAGACGTTCAACGGATTCCTTTGATAACAGGTTAATTTTTTCAAACTGGTATCTTTCTGTGAATCTCTTATATTGCGTGCAATCTTAATTAAGTATACGCACTACGCACAAGTCTTGGGTCTAGAAGTCTATAAGCATAGCCAGAATTGAGTTTTCCTTTAAATACTGGAAACTCTTAGGACATTTCTCGCGTCTCAAATCTAACGACGTGCGGTGACTGATTGCTATACGGCCAAAGTTTATGTAGTGCACAGGAGGCCGAGAAAATTATTGCAGTTCATCTTCTTGCTTTTTCTTGTTTCATCACCATTATCATCATCCCAACATGGAGTAAAACTAGGGTGCAAGCAATCCTAGGATATATATATTCATCATCAGAACCCCGAGTGGTATATGAACCCAGTGCGTCGGAGAAGGGAAAATAGTGCAAAGGTCGAGACGACGTTTGTAAAAGACATGGAATAGGAAACCGTAAGTAATTTTCTTCTTGGAATCTTCTTCCTCCTCTAAGATCACATCTCGTTATAAGACCGGAAAAGGAAAAAAAATGTAATGTTAGGGGAAGCGAAAGTTTGGACGCTGGCCATAGCGCAAACAATTCGTGTTTTCTTTCACCAAAAATAAAAACCTTCCTCTGAAACTTGTGACAGTGCAATTGCACTGGGTTATGTTGCTAGTCCAATGTTTTTTTACCTTTCTCATAAAAGTAAGTAAGTTGGCATGTAGTAAATTGCACAATTCATAATGTCGAATGCCCTTGGTTTTTAGGCTGTCACTCTGGATTAAACATCTCAAGATCACTTTCCAGACTTTTATCTTTGGTCCTCATGCGGAGAATTACGATAAATGGGAACGGAGGGAAAAAGGCAGAATGAAGAGACTGGACAGAAAAGCAGTAAGAGAATCAGGGGGAATCACAAGACATTTATCACTTGACCCCTTTCCGTCATCATTCCATCAGCGTTCTTTCTCTTACTCTTACACAAAAATTTATATACACATGCTAATACAGAACAATTCCAACCATAAAAGCTGTACTATGACATTTTCCTGGGACCAAATTGTACAAAGTAAGCCACTACTGTACATAAATTGCAGTGAATGAGTAAACGTGCATGATTATTGTGCTATTATTGCAACATATTTACAAAAGTGAGCACGGAAACGATTGCATCACATTGGAAGAAATTGTGCTTACACCATCATCCCTTCAATTTTCATGCTTTAACTGTAACGTAGTGTAACTCTAATGGGAAGCAATGATAATGATTACATAGAAAAACAGTTTTTTATTTGAAGATACGCGTCCGCTTGTAACAACATAGTTGTAGGTAGATGCTTTCTACCCCCCTGCATTTTCCCTTAGCACGTCCGATGGTTTCACAAGGGATGCTTTATCTATCAAAATGCATGCCTACATTGGTTTTACAAAATACTACCACAGTTTACTTGTTTTCATTGCACTTTTGCAGCTGTTATGGATGAATGTGGAAAAATAGCGAAAATGGAGATGTGTACGTGTGATGTGGTGACTAGTGAAAAGGGGCCTTAAATACATATCTCATTCAGGCATCTCGTTTTTCTCTGTCACTCTCTCTAAGTGGCTTGTGTTTTCCCACATTTCCCAAAAGGCCTATCCTCATTTCTACACTTTTCCCCATAAACATTTTCCTACCGACCAAGTTGCTTAAATTTTTGTATTGTGCACAAGAATTTTATACGATTATACACAAACAAAACTAAAACACATGCCCGCAATACTCTTCGATTAATACCAGCATTTACCAGTATGTCGCCAATTAAATGAGGTGTAATACACATGTACATATAGGCACCTATAAAATATATCACGTATACTTAAGTCCAGTGGTATTTTTCTAGACGATAGATTGATAGGAGAACAGCATGTTTGACATGAAAATGCATCAGGCAGGCACGTATGCGCGATATCAAGCTTGCTGTAATTGATATTGTACAAAAAATCAATGCATTCATTCCTCTACTGCTAACATGTAAGTAAATACTTTCTATATGTTCTTAGTAAGGAAACCATAAGCTAAATCAACATACTTTTAATGCATGTGTTTTAACCGCGGGTAAGTGGTACATTTCCCCAGAATTACAACATTTTCTTCATGAAACCGTGATTAATATTTAAGTGCACTGAAACAGTGTACATATTTTTTCCGACCAAGTTAAGTTTTTTTTGTTGGTGCGCTGTACACTACATACCACATTCACCTTCTAAAAAATTTCTCCAGAAAAATAGAAATCTTTCGTCAAACGAAAACTTGTGCGATTGGAGTGAAAGTATCATACGTGCGGAGCCAAATTTCTGGCTGATCTCACACACATGCTATCATAAAATTCAGTGAACCAGAAACTATAACACAAAGTCAGCCAAAAAATATGCTTTAATACTTTATAACACTACACAAACTGATCATCTATGCACTGCTTCGGTTCTGTTCACATTGCCGCAATTCCTGAAGTGCATCCATATCTATTTTTTAAAGGACATGCACATCCTCTAAAAATGTCCTTTTGCATACCCGCTGCTATCCATTGGTATTCTCTTGATAGAATAAAATCAGAGTACACAAGTAGCTATATGGTATCATTCAATAGGTAAAACACATAGCAAGCATTCTTTTGATTTTCCCTTCTTTTGACTTTTGTGAACTCATAATGCCATATAAAAACGCTTTTGCAAAGAGAACAAGTCGTCCGGAATGGAGAATACCTTTAGTCAATGTTCGTTTGAAATGCAGTCTTTCACGCTTGTCTGCTTTTCCTTTTATTGGATATTATGCTCACTCTCAGGGTTTATCGGATTGCCTATGTATGTATATTATGGTTACTGCGTCTTACTGATTGAATGATGCGACTTGAGAGTACAAATGACGCATGAGTAAGTGAGCAGTATTCAATAGAAAAAAATGAACATAAAGTCCGAGAATTCTAAGTATCTTTGCATAAAATGTTTATATAGGATTGAATTCATATTCAAACTGTCTCTTTATAAACTTTTCTAGCACCACCTTAGAATATTCATGGAATGCATAACACAAGATTTTGTCGCAAGTTTTTTAGCATGTCTTCAAGATTTTAAGTTGCAAGAAAAATATGACAATTGCCTATATAGCTTCTATGAAAGGCAATTATTGGATAACACGGACAAAGTAATTGATTTTTCAGTAACCAACCCAATTGAGAGCATCGATTACCTATTGAATACCACTTTAATTTTAAGGATATTAAGCAAAATAGGCGGTTGTACTTAACATGTTGACTTTTCCTGCTACACCCAATAAATTTGATCGTCAACTGTCGTCAAAGGCTAGTGCAAATGAAACATGTTTGTTCAATAATTGCTCTGTAGATGAACAGTTGTTTTGTGGGTTGACCTTCTGGACAATAAGTTCTGCCCCCAAGTTAATATACCCAGTTTAACTTACATGTTTTACTTACAATTAACAAAACTACTTTGTGAACAATATTTCACAAGTGGAATGCTTTAATGTTCATAGTTCATAGTTCATGTTCAATGTATCATCATGACCAATCCAACTAAACATAAATATGAAACATGTAGTTTAGAAGTGAATTTAATGGTCGCGTGAACAGCTTAGCTGTGACCATCAATTGCCATAATAATCATCATCAGATCGTCGTCTTCATTTCACGCTCATAACAACACGGCCATATGGCTTCGCTTAGAGAAAATGCCAAGGTTTATCTTATCTTGTTGAAAAATACTGTGATCTGGTAATGCTGTTGACCTCAGATGACCCTTAGGATGTTAGTCAAGATGATTGAGATAACAGGGTGAAGTACGGAGACGTGGGTAAAGATGATGCTGAAATCAATGGTGATGAGAGACAAAACGAAATGAAGATTAGTTTAGAAAAAATAATGGACAAATTTAATACAAGACTTTAAAAAATTGGACTTCAATTAGCAATCTTTGTTGTAGAAAATTTAATTAAAAAACTACTGAATTGACTCAAGAACCGTAGGCTGTAAAACAAGACAAGATAATTTAGACTTGAAATGTATGAATTTAGACAGAGTAAGAATTGAATGAATACAACCAAATCTTGAAGACTATTGAGAAAATCTTACAGGTAGTACGCTGAGTACAGGTATTTATAATATTTTAGTGAGTTGGAAATGGACACACATAAAAAAGTATAAAAACAACGTTAGCCAATGACAGAAGGTCTTATTGTAACCAATCAGAAAATACACGTAAAAAGAGACGCTAAGAGAAAATGTTTCTCCAGTTCAACATTTTACACACAAGTCAATAACATGAAATATATTGAAATAATCACATATTTAGATTATGTTAATTAGAATAAGATACACAAGTCAAATATAGAAAAAATACACGTACATGTATATAAGAAAACATGAGTCCGCTATTCCTGAAGGGAATTCAACGGATGCTATGCATAAGTACATAAAACGCACAAAAAATCATTTACCTCTCGTACACTTGTCAAGTATGCAATATGCCGCATGTAAATTTGCATTATTACATATAGAATGTAATAATGGCAGCAGCAACGGCATATTACATGATCCATCCAACCCCTTTCTCAACTCACTCAGTTCCGTTCTAAAATATTTGAAAAGCACAAAATGCATATGTATAATATGTATATGCATATGCCCATTTCCCGAGTCAAATATATATTATACGTTACATTTACATTTATAAAGGAAATGTTAAGGCCTGGCTATACTGCAATAACATTCATAACACATCCCATCACATCACAAGTAAATTGAACATTTAGAGGGAAACAATATTAAATTTGTGGTGGAAAGTGCTCTCTTGATGGAAAAGCCCTAATTAGTTTTTGGTATTAGGTGAAGCTGCTTCTTGCTGCTGATGCAGAAGGAGAAACCATCCGTGCATAAGTGTGGCAGAGGCTCTTCTGCCATCATGTCTGTCTGTGTGTGCCTTTACACGGCGCATTGTAAATAGTAGGTAGGGCACATGCATGCAACTGAATAAGAATGTTGTTCCAGGCGCTTGGTAGAAGTAACGAAGTAAAACACTAAAAAGGCAAACGCATCCCCACGAAACATAGAGATACACAAATAGAGATGCTTCCAGGCAGACAATCTTTGGCTTACACACCAAAATAAGTGAAATTTGCTTGCTTTTACTAGACAAAACGGAGAAATTGACAGAGTGAAACTTCTTCGACTCGTAAACCAACTGTCTTTGAAAACTATACGGTACGTATAGGTACATGGTACATACATTATGCAATATGTCTTTTAGACTTAAATATATATAGCTAGTTTCTAGTTGTGGGTTACTAAGCATGCCATGATGAATGCTTTCTGTGATACTCAACTAATGAAGTAACTCAAAGCAAAGCTGGAAATTGGAAAGCAGACGTAACAACGAAAATTTCTAGGAATTTTAAGATGCAAATTGTACGCAACTTTCCCCTGCGTATGGGATGGTTCCAATAAAAGTATATAAGTACATATATGCCTCTCACGACTTCCCAATTCAAGAATTACAACATACTTTTGGAAATATATACTTTCAGACTTTGTTAATTTAGCGTTAGTCATTTAGTATGAGCATAAGCATACAAATACGAATTAATTTTGTTCTTGGAACATCTATATTATGGACAAAAATATATTCACATTATTATTAAACTATGTTTGTTTTGATAAGGTTTCGTGTAATTGAAGAAAGAGCTTGAGTAGCCTAAAGTGAAAAGGAAGAAAATTATGGAGACGTGCTACGTATATTGGTGATTTGCTATTAGATAGTTTCCTTCAAGTGATCATGGAAGGATTCCTGGAACTGTTTCAATTTTAAGTAGAGCGCAATTCAAGGGACTGGGGAGTGCTTGTGCCAGAAGATTCACTGTCGAATTTCAGCTCATCTTGAAGTAGAAACGTTTCCGGATATGGTTGTATGCATGAAAATAAGACAAGCTTGTAAAATTTGCAGTACTTGTCATTTCTCGTACTATATTTTGATGTAATGTTTCTTATCTACAGTTTTACGTTCAAATTACTGAACTAAGCGAATGTGATGCAACGAGCTGTATCGGTTGTATCTATGTAATTGTAGTCGTAGGCATTAAATTATGCTGGAGCTACTCTGTAATTTTTAGTTTGCTTTCCAAGCTCCTCTCTAGAAACTCTGATGTGCTTATTTCATTTTCCAGAGATACATTTTAGATCTAGTCAGTTATAAGTTATAAATGTGTTCAGTTTTAGCATCTCTTCACAGGCGAGGCACATGACACGGGCTCATTCCTAATTTAAATCTGCAAATTCTGAAAACACTTGAAGCCTGTCAGTCTTCCATGCTAGGCAAAGAGATGCTCTACAAAATTGCAATAACTGTTATGTGAAGCTATTTCTAGAAGTATTGCCAAGCGTTGCAGGAGCAAGACACATGTTAATTACTTTGGAATCAGAATACATTTTCAGAATCATAGCATTAAAGGTAATGCATTTCTGCTTTGAATAATGAATTAAAGTTTGTGTGCCTGATTATAGCGAACGAATTGGTGGCAAGAGAGAGGCTTATGGTAGCATGAAATAAGATTTCAGGCGCATACGTACATTAGATACCTGAATGGTGTATGATATGTGTGTATATGTTCATGCATAATTAATGTAAGCCACACTAGCAAACATCTCAAACAGGAAGCCTTCAATTTTATATAAAAGCGAACACAACCGACTGCAAAAGCAATATCCAGAAAATGTTTAGAAAATTATGTCAAAATGTATGTAATATTTAGCTATAGTTAATACTATTAGAGTTTATTTCAAGAATTCACAAGATATATTAACAATATTAAGAGTAAACTTCAAGTTCCCTCAAGGAATATCTGTAAGGAGTTCCCTTTTGGAAAGCGTATAATTTTACAAATCTGGCAGAAGCTGCTTGAGACAAGGTAATTAGGTCAGAACCCCCGTCACCATTATAGTTCTCGTAGACTGTTGTCCAAGAGCTTTCATCGTTGGATGTCTGAATTTGATAACCTTTAGCATACGCTGCTTCCCATTCGATAACAACACTTTGGATTGATTTAGCCTCTCCTAAGTCAACATACAGCCATTGCTCTTCTGATTCATCACTTGCCCATCGAGTGCTTAAAGTTCCATCAACGACATTTTCAACATTTACACATGAGTTCTCTGAGCTACTGGCTTCTATTGGATGATTGAGGGCTAGGTTTTCTCCACTACCTTCGCCAATTCCTGTCAGTTCCCCTTGTCTCAATGTTCGTGCTAGATAATATGTGTCTTGCACACTTTTGTCTGTGTTAAATGCAGGATCCTTAAGGTATTCAGCCCAAACCATGAACCATATCCAGCGATTTTGCCTTTCTAAAACTGCAGGTGATGGGACAGCTCCTACCTCAGCCAATGCAATTGGTTTTCCTTGGGCAACTTCCAGCATTTTTTGGTAGTGTTGATCACTTGGTTGGACATTCATCCAAATATCGAGTGAAGCCACGTCAACATATTCTGTACCTGGCCAGTAGTCTCCAATTGAGTCCATTTGCACATCCTTTACACACCAAGTCCATATCAAATTGCTGAATTTGGGTGATAAATAGTCGTAAGTGATTTGGTACAGTTTACGACTTCCATTTGGTCCAGGTCTTCCACCCCACCAAGACCAACCTATAAACCCATAATAAAGCTAAATGAGACTGACTTAGGGAGGATTTGTGTCACACTCCGATATTTATTTCAATATCTCACCCTCATTCATTTCATGAATAGGTCTCCAAATTACAACCACGCCAGAATCTTGAAGTTGCTGTAAAAATGGTACTATTGTGTCCAGTCTTTGTTTCCATTTCTGATTTAAATCACCTCCATCCTGAATTAAGCTGTTCCACTGATCGTTATTCAGTTGGGCCAGAACACCATTGGCATCCCAATTACAGGTTTCACCAACGGTTGGAGGGCAAACATGCCAAGTCAACGCGACAACCGAGCCTGCATTCCATTGTCGAACGGCTTCATCCACCATGCTTTGCCTGTTACGGACATCGTCTGGTAGGAATAGAAAGTCTCCTCCCCAAAGACCAGGATACAAGCCTGTGATGTCGTG
>JAHZNG010000532.1:0-10337 GCA_027744375.1 Orchesellides sinensis
CCATCATCATCTATCAAGCGGAGCACCAGCTCCTGGCGTCGGAGGAACAAGCTTCCCTAATCCGATTTGTGAATTTTCACCTTTCTCCTCAATGTCCTCGACCGACTTGATTGGCCTTAGAATGACAAATGGATTCGGGGCTGGGGGACTTGACAGGAGATATGTGGGCTCAAACGGTTCTGCCAACTTTACTGTTTACTTTCATGACAATCCGATTGACTGTGGGTGCTCTACTTGCTTTCAAGTGAAGCTCAGCATTTTCCAGGTATGAAACATACTTTTCTCATGCATGTAATTTTGGCTTGTTTGCAACGGCATAATAATACTTGCTTCTTATTATACCAAATAGCAAAGATAATAATGTCAAAGAACACGACTAGAAACTTTGCTTTTGTGGTGAGAGTCACCATGAGCGGTTGGTTGACAATACTAAAAAACTAGCATTAAGCATACATGAATAAAGCTTAATTCTCTTGCATTATCTTTATAGCGTAGTCTTCTTGATGAATGACATGGATTATAGCCGTCACGCAGAATACAGCTATTTAATTAGCAAGTGCAGTAATAATCTCATTATCCCACTTGTTTTTGCCATGCGATATGTCATTTGTTATTTACAATGTAGCTTGTGTTATGCAAGTTCCGAACCCGTTGTACAAGGCAAACGATCTCATTCTCTCAGGAGATGTCTTATACAATGTAAGCTAACTGTGACGATTGTGACTGCGACTTAATACGTCTTTTACATATATGCCTGGTAACAATAAAACTGAAGGAGCTGCCATTTCGGATTAGATTATTTGCTGTCGAGGAGCAAAATCAAGGCATTAAGGTTGGAAATCTTATAGGTACTGATGTAGTGTAAATGTAATATTATGCATGCTTCCATAAATGTCTGTTAGTTGTAGACATGAGATATGATACCTTTTATGTACATATGTACATAAGAAAGAAGATTCAAATGAAAAAAGTAGTGCAGTTACTGCATACCATTAGGTATATGAATGGGTACATGGGATATCAGATTACAAATTCTTCTGATATGAAATAACTGCATATATTGATACGAAATTAGATTATGCAGTACAGTTTCAAGGTTCCTGTGTTTTGCCTTATAACATACATGACGATGCGATGGGATGTAACTGACGTGTCGTTTCACCGGGAGGCGTATAAATGCAATTTCAAGCTGTGAAGGTCGACTCGCAGTCTAATGCCTTGTATCACGTTCGCAAATGGTATTATGATGAATAACTATTGCCACTTTGCACAAAACGCCTAGAACTTAACGCTCTCAGCAGTTAGTCGTGCAGTTTAATAAGCGTTGACTCATTTTCCGACTCGTGATGGCATAAAAAGTGTTTATTCTCAACGCGGAAGTTTGAGCATAACAGTTTTTACACGGGCTTGTATTAATAGCATTTATAACTTCTACGTATTCTCCTATAGTCTAAAATGAATTTTAGGAATTTGGTCTTGTTTTGTGACAGCTTGTGTGACAGAGGATGAATCTGTGTACCTATTTCAATGCAAACTTTTTGGAAATGCTTTTATACTATCAAGGCTTGTTGACACGGCGTAGTGTGAGGAAACCAATTTGATTCATGTTAAAAATTCAGATGCTGATTGAATCGAGCAAAAAGGAGAATTATTGATAAATCAATTAAAATTTATATGTTCAGCTTATGTAAATTCACTAAAACATATACCTTCAGACTTTACTTAATAAATAATTAATCAACAGTCTACTAATGTCGATTTGACGCCAGAAGTGGAGTAATCGCAAATTATTGCTCATAAAAGATTTTTGGTATGATGTAGTTAAGATTAGGTAATAGCAGCTTTACATGCCAATTTAGTGCAAGTCAATGACAAAATGTTTATGTGAGCACACGCCGAAGAAGTAATCTCGCATTGCTTCCGGTTCAGCAGTAGGTCTTTCCAAATTTTATGATAACTTCTTATGATGAAGTAGTAATTAATTTGATTACATGAGTATAACAGGTTTACTGCACAAAAGGGATTTTCGAGGGCTATAATATGATTTAAGACGATTGTCGGTAGAACTTTCTTTCAATACTCATTTCATAACAAAGCGTCATTGCCAAACAAGACACAATGGCTGAATTGAGTTTCAATTAATTAATCAATTTCACTTTGATCCTACTACATTCAATTTGATGTATGCAATGATATACCGTCTTATACCATGCAATATACCATCACAATTTACTTTTGAAAGGCTGCTTTATTGTGAACAAGAAGCGAATCAAGCTGGCACAAGCACTCTAGGTCCAATTTGCTATTGTCAGCGCTAACAGTAAAGGCTGCTGCGCTACATCATTCCTTCCCAATTCAAATCAAAGTAATTTCTCATTTCACGTTTTTCGCATGAACTTCTCATCCATGTTGTTGTCATTTGATGTGTTGCGCAACTTATGAAATGCACTTCGTGACTTGTGACGGCATGGCAGCTCTCCACATATATCTTTAGGCATTAGGCACACCGACCATATAAAAGAAGAGTGTCGAATTCAATTTAGAGCTGTAGTGATTGTGCTCCTCCGAGGATGACATTAATAAAACAAAATTGCCAATGTGGGGTTGCTCCACATACACTATAAAGTCACATTTGATGTAAATCAGCCATTGACAAAATACGTACTTTATGTTTACTGTAAAGATATTTGGGTCGCAGAGTGGAAATGTTTTGAAATGCCGTAATAAGTACATATGCTGACTCTAGTTAATGTTGAATGAAAGTATGTAATATACATAAGTAAAAATATAAAATTGAAAATATGTTTCTTGTGACAAAATAACGAATCTGCATCGTCCCTATTATCATCGTCATAACACACACTGGTTTTAATGCACGCGTGCATCGAAAACAATTTCGAAGGAGAGTTGATTATGTAACATTGTTATTTGAATAAGGTTGAAAATTTCTGCAATGAAATGATATAGAACAAGTTCAGTTATGGATCCGAAAGTGCAATGCAAAGCTAGGATGAACTGTTTCCTGATGATGCAGTGTATTGGTTATTGATAAAATTAGATTAAGGTTATGAAGGGTAGAAATTTTGAGCTTGATCAAGTATCAGTTCGTAGTTTTGTAATGACAAATTAATTTCAGTTACTAGAAGTTCACCCTGTATAGTACTGCTGCCCGTACAAGGTAGTTTTAGCTGGGGACATGAGGACTATCAAGCAGAGAAGCCTTAAAACATCCGATGTAAATAATGAGCTATTGGCGCAAATCGTCTGTACATAAGTTTATACTAATGTGCCTATGTTGTACACACACACAACTCTTTTCGGTACACATAAATCAACTTAGTTTCTTCCGAAAGCATACACAGGAAAACAAATTCTGTAAAAGTTAATATGGACCAAACTAAAAGTCAACAGACTGAGAATGAAGGCTAAGACTGGTTTTGTTTTGGCTCTCACCCTTCTCCTCTCTCCTTTACTATTATTGTGAACAAAGAGCATTGCTACCGCGTTGGGTTTGCGGTTTTCCGTATGATGAAGTTTGAAATCCAGCTACAAATCATTCCACTCTGTCCAACTATTTCTTCGGTTGATTATATATACACATTGGGCAACAAAATGAGAGCAGAATGACAGGAAGAGCAATAATCCAGAAAAGGAAAAGTTCACACTAACTTTTGAACTTTGCGTAGCAGTAGTTTGTTGCATATCATAAATTTACTTGATTACATATCTAGGCAATATGTATTGTGAAGAGTTGCTACAAAAATACAAATTATCAACATACACTGCACTGGAAGAGTGAGGAGGCTTTATTCACTTTGTTACGTGGCATGCCAGACAAAGTGATTTTAATAAGATTCCGGCCTTGCCCAGGAAAGGAAGTACATACAACTTGTTGGAGATTTGTTATGTGGCTGAAGTGATTTCATACCAGGGTTCATGTCCAGTCAACAAAACATTACTCATATACAGGTCTTCGTACGATGAATACTTACGCATGAACTGCAGCGTCATTCTGTGAACTCATAATTTGTGTTATGCAATAATAATATTATGGCAATGACTGGCGGCAATTAGAATGGAAATGAAAAATCCTCACCACTTTCCCATCATCCAGTCCTGTGGATTTTTAACGCTACATGTGAGTAATGCACATAATAGAGTGCATGCAAATACTTCCATGAAGACTAGAATGGAAAAGCGAAGTAAATGCAACTGTGCATATATTATTATGCTACACGTTGTCATTATGGACTATCCTTAACTATTGTTTAGCAGTACCTACACAAAAACCGTCCTTCTTTTCCTCTACTAAGCTTAAATCTGTAATAAAGCTTTAGTTAGTATAGTAATACCAATGGAATATGCTGATGCGTTATTTGTTATGATAATTCTATGCTCCTTTAAAAAACGGAATTGATGCGAGTGAAAATTTCATATTGACATGACACGGCTCGTTTGGACAAGAGAATAAATCTTCAAAGTACTGTTATAACTTTACAATTCCCATCATTGAGTTTTTCCATCACCATCATTGTCATCATGACTGTTCACAACTTTGTATCCCCTCTAGCCTGCCTGTTATGATTTTGATGACTCTTTTTATACTATGAATTGTTACGGTTGTTATTTGAGATTATTATAATGATAATCATAATGATGGAAACTTCGACTGGGTGGGAGTTAGTGACACGCAGTACTACATACACCATTAGTAAGAAATATTGTTATGGTTGTTGGTTGTTACTATTGTTGTTGGAGACAAAACTTGAGTAAAGACTCCCTTCTCTGTTTGTTACCAATAGAATAAACGAAAGTTTTTACATGATGATATGCATTACAAAAATATGACTGCCATTGCTACACTACATTGCATTGTTGCCTGTCAGTTGCTTAAATTAAATCAAATATGATCTAGCCTGCAGCTGGCTAAAGTAATGGACTTTTGCACATGGTAAATTTGACTTTAAATTAGAATGGAAGCGAAACTTTTGGTATGAAAAGTTTTGTTGGTATTTGTATCTATTTGTACCTACCATATTGGTACAGAGCAACTATCTAGCAAAGCAAACTTAGTTACATACATACATACATACTATGTAGTACTAGGCCATACAGAAACAAATTGCAAGTAATCTTTAAGCTTATGTAACTTGATCATTATTTATTGTAATATGTCTCAAGTTTCTTTTTACATGGCCGTCTAAAGGAGAGGTACGCGTAAAGTAAAACATTTTGCTTTGTATACAACAAAATTCATACACTGAGATGCTTGGAATATTAGTGTTTGTAACAAGGCTGCACAAAATTTTGATTTGACGCTTGGCAAAGTTTTGGAATAATTCCAGGCCTATGTAAATAGAAGTACTTTTCAATCTCATCTGTCATTCTAAAACGTAAGCAGCAGAGCAGATCAGTGATTTACCAAGCAATGAATGAAGCAATAGAGAGAATAGCGTTTTTACATGGGGTACAATACATTTTGACCAAACCAAGAACATTGCATGGTCATTTTTAACGCAGTTTGCCAGCACTATTAGCCATGTAAAGGCATTATAAACCTGAGTAAGAAACATGTACGCTTGTTCATAGTCAAGCAATAAAATTTGCAATAAAGACCATGCACAAAATTAATTTACTATATAGCCAGTTAATTAATTGGCGATTAATTTTTGTACAAGCAGTCATGATAGTATTGGGAAGGTAGGTGAATATAAGAAACACAATTGCATATTGTGGCATAATTTTAATAAAAATCAAAGCTGGAACAATTTATAATATCCTGTTCGTAAATTATGGTATCTCTCTGGCTTTGTACTTTTGAATATATAAAGTACATAACATATTTTATGCCTTTTAAAGGAACAAGTTTTCCTTTGTGGGTTACACTTTTTACTTTGTCAGAAAAAGTTGGCAGGCTTGGCTCTGTTGACTACATAACTGGCTAGTTGTTTCAACTTATTGCATCCAACTTCAGCAAGCGTTTTTCACCATCACTACCACCGTGATCATCATGATCATCATCAAGTAACAAAGCAAAACCACTAATACAACATAATATATTGAAGCAACCCTCAAAAGATTCCGCTTCGTTGGATGTAGCATACAACATTAACCCAAAGACAACGATGCATAGTATACTTTAGCAAAAGAGTTGATATATTTTATAATTTCTATTCCACCTGCTGGTGAAGCTTTAGGTATAAACCACAGCATGGCAAATGGCAATGAGTGAACCAAAGAATATTACATCGGAATGTATGAAAAAAAACTAAAGTTTAGTTACAAAAATACTAACGAACACCACTGTACATTTTTCCTTGTGAAGTTTTTTAGTTGGCTCTCTGTATAATCTGCATAAAATGCATCATTTTAGCTTTTTCACATGCTTGTAATTTCTCTCTTTAAAAAAAGAGCTGTGGCAAAATGTGGAAAAATATCTTTCGTTTCAGGTACTCTAATCGTCACCATCATCGTCAGTATAGAAGCCAAGTGAGCTCTTGTTTGTCACTTGATTATCTTTAGGTATAGTCTACACACAAAAAAATGAAGACTTTGTTTGAAACTCAGCAGTAATCTTGCCTCATTTCGACTTGCAGATGACAAAGCGGATATGATGCTTATGATGATAACAAAAAAGTTGGTCAAATTCACAAAAAAGTGTTTCTTTACACTGTGAATTCGTTACATCAATCCAATCCAGTGTAAAAAAAAATAAGTATTTTGCAAGAGGCAACTATGTTCCTTACATTTACACGACATGACACATGAAAGTGTTGATAATAAATCGACGAAAGAGAAGTTCAAACAAAAACAAAGTTAGTGAGCATAACGGAGCGCTAAGCAAAAAAAGACTTATTGTTCCAGGGTTGGGTTATTTGAATATGTTTTAAGTAATCTTATCTTACTTCATTATAAATAGTATCAAATAGGCGATAGTTTAGCATACTTCAATAACAAACAGCAACTCAGCAGCGCCTTCCCTTTGTTAACTATAAAAACTACAGGCACATCCCTAGCTTCTCATTGACTTTAGTGAGGTATAGGCAAAGAGTACCAGTTTGTTATAAAAATACCTTTGGTAAAAGATACATTTTTATAGTTGACGTAAAAAAAGTTAATTGTTATCACACAAGTAGTGCAATGGTCGGTGTGCATGCACATAATATTGCATTGCACGCACCTGCTGACAGGTTTGTTTCTCTTGATTCGATCATTTTTTCTCGGTTGTTGCTCTAAGACAAAAGAGGAGTTCTCTCAGTGCATTGCGTTTACAGGCTCAACCACAAAAAGTGGAAAAATTGTTTTCAAACGAACATCCTGCCTTTTCCAACCGCGTAGGTATGTGTATGCCTCGGTATTTTTTACTGTGCTACATTGGTACATAAGACTGCTTGCTACTGCTGTTAGAATCAGCCTGGTATCACCGCTGCTACCACTGATATTGTGATGATGGAATACAAGTAGGTTCATCATCGCATTATATCGTCAGATCATGACAATGTGATGCGGATGGGGTACTTTTTATTGTTGAGGCAAAGTGCTTGTATGCATTGTTCGCCTGGGCAAGCATTATTTTCTCAGATTCATTATTTATAAAATAGAAACAGGATGTGTACTCTGTTTGCATTGGTAATTCTCAACAGCGATAATGATGCCTACCTGCCTTTGCCTGGCACTCTGGCAGACGCTTGGCTTAAGGTTGTAGTAACAAAGTGTACCCAGTCTCACTGACACCATCAAATCACGAAGCAGGATTATGTCAGATGAACCAAATAGTATTACATTAATGTATCTACACATAATGTAGGCAAGTAGACGCAACAAATGTTTTACGTTTGAAATAGAAGCACCCTTCTTAGGAATAAATATTAGAAAGGATTTTATAAATATTGTTTCTGAGGAAAAGCCGCAGTGATGCGTGGGACTACCATCAACTCTTTCAGTACAAAGATATTTGGAATCAAGCTACTTCGCATTAATCCATATGCCTGATACATAATAACAGTACGTATCGCCTGCCTTCCAGTCAGTGGTTATAGTTCTCAGAGTTTCATATGAAAATATCACAAGTCAGTCCTAAGCCCATTCTCATGGAATAAAATAATGATGTACGAAATACTAATGATTGAGACAAAGGTGGAGTGGCTGATTTCTTCTGCAAACTACCTGCGAGATATAGAATTTCGCTTGGAATTTGTGGCAAATGAAATTCTTAAAATGGGTTTATTTTGCGTTGAACAGTAGGGGTACAATAGGTTCATAAGCCTATGCATTAATGAACGGTGGTAATAATCTCTAGATGAATGGTGGAAAAGATATTTGCACTGATTTTGAAAGGGGAATGATTTATTGAGTAAACATTTTGGTTAAAATTATATTAAAGTACTAATCAAGTATTACCGATAGATAATGAATAACCCTGGAAGACTGAAGACTACTGAATTATATACTGTATGAATTTCGAAACAGTCTTGCCGAGATCAGGGTTAGGCAGGAGTTTCGTTGGCAAACGAATGAGTAAACTCCAAAACCCTTGTGGCCCTTGGATATTTCAAGGTTTATAGATGCGTTTTCAGCCTTGGCGAATATTGGTTTGGTTTCAAAATAGATTTAAATGTTTATAAAACAGAAAGAGCCATTGTTTTCCTTATACAAGTACACTTTGATAAATTCATTGTGAAGGTAATGTTACGTCAATATTGAAGAAGGTTTAATAGTGTGTACGAATTTGTTTGCTCCTGCCTACATCCCAATTAACATTTTCTGTAATCAAGGAGCTATTTAGACAAATTATGTACATATCTAATGGTGCTTCTACTGGGTGTACAGCTTTAGTTCACAGTCCACAGCGGTGTGTGTTTGATCTAGGTCCCCAACTGTTACCCTCTTTGTTATCACGATTAAAAACTTAAATCAACGGAAATTACTTGAAATGCCAGGCTTAGTTAGGTAACATAAAAAAGGTCAAAGAATCTAGGCATTTAAAGCAGCTTTTTATGTTCACTGTGGTAGTCAAAAACATAGCCATATTTACATATGCACTATTTGTTTAATAGTAATTAAATGTAACATTTACACATGAAACCATTAAAATTACTGAATACATACTTTGTTCTAAAATATTTAATGAAAACGATAAAAATGTGTAATTTTGTTCACTTTCAATTTCTCTTATTTGGTTTGACTTACTAAGTAGCCTCATAGATTCAATGCTGCATCTTTACAATTACTCTACACGTGTAATTTCGATTGTTAAAATGATTACAAATTTAGTTACTGTTCAGATCATAAAACAAAACGTTGTGTGTATTGCATTATATGCACTTGGATAACGTAACATGTAATTTTGTTTCATTTATGCAACTTGAGAGTAGTGATCAGTAGAAATAGGTGCTGATTCAACTTGGGGTGGATCTAGTTCGCCAACTAAAAAACTATTCATTGTTTTCTTAGTACTTATAGTTTCAGTTTCACTTACTTCTTGTTCTTCCTACCGTTCAGAAGCTAGTTTTTTGGCCGACATCCCATTTAATCCTACGTATCCTTGTGTTTTAGGTGAAGGTAGACTGACTCAAGGCATTATTATTGTTTCGCTTTTCAAAGTTCTGATTAAAGATTAAATCTTAACTGTTTACTGCTTACCACATCAAAACATTTTAAGATCAAGCTATACTTCATGTAATCCACTTATCTTTCTACAAAAGCATGTTTTACGTAAGAAATTCATGATTTCCAAAAGTTATTTATGCATGTACTGAAGGGTATACAAGGCTTTTTAATCTTAATCAAGTATTACTACTTCAGTAATTAAGTTGTACAAAATCGCCCAAAATTATAAATGCTTACCTTACATACAACATAAAAATTAATTAAATTTCACATCCGGAAAATTTACCTTAAAATAGAAACCATCTGAATTCTGAATTAAAGTACCGTTTGACTTGTCTATTAGCACGTTTACTGCGTACAACAAAATAGTTAATATTTCCACAAATCAAAGTTGATTTAAGATTACAATATATTTTTGACATGATATTAAGAATGCATGTAGTGGTTTACCAATACCAAGTTCTTGAACTGACACAATTTAACAGAGAACGTGTGAAGACGGCACGATTGATCTACGAATAAAATTCATTATTACTACATAAACATTTGTATAATATACTACTTTTGTATAATGCAAATTATCAGTGACCACTAAAAGTAATTTTCATCGTCATTTTTGTGCCTTGATTGTATTGATGGTATGTAGATACTGTGGGATCCTACATATTTTACGATAGATATTTAAGTATATATTAAAAGTACAGTATAGTATTTTGTATGTATTTTGT
>JAHZNG010000533.1:0-15409 GCA_027744375.1 Orchesellides sinensis
ATTTCATGCTCAGCTCTAACTTCACATTGGATCTGTTTAAGCTAATGGATTTGTGCGAGATGATTTGGCAAAAGTTGGATAATCATACAGGTAGTAGCTTTGATGACAAGAAGAGGAATAAATTGAGAAGTCGTAAAAGTTTCAAAGTTAGATCGCTCATGCTATTTTCTAGGTAATAATTACATACATCCATATTAAAGTTTTCGTTGGGGACTTTATTTGAAGCTAAATTATAACTTATGAACATATAGCTTGATAGACGTAAGTACTGCAACAACGTACGACTGGGCAACCCCATCACTTCTCTTCATTTACCAAGTGGCCCCGTGGAGAGACTCTTATGCGGTGAGTGGTGCCTGGTGGTTTACTTTACGGATCAATGAAATATCAATGAGTCTATGTTGGGCGTGCCTGTTAATATTCCCTGGAGTGATCTCATACCACCTGGAATGCGTCTTAAAGAAATTGGATGAAACATTAAAGAACTACTCTTGCAATCATAATTTCTCCTCCAATGGTGTGTTGACATGTGAGGAACTCATGAAGTACTACAAAATGCTGGAATATGCAGTCCAACAACTTAAAGAGAGTAGGTTGTCAACTGTACTCCTACTGTTTTACATTACTTCCGGTACGGAGCAAACTTTCCAGTGTTATGTTGCTTTCAAAACTATTCAAGCTGGGGAGTTCCACTATTCTTTGTTTTTGGATATAACAGTGAGCAGCAATACTTTAAATACTTAATTACATCTGACTTGTAACAAGTCTTAACATCTTGATAATTTTTTCAGTTGACAACCTCAAGAGTTCTCGCAGGCTTTTCAGCCTTGTCGCGTCTGGACGGAGCGTCTCAATCTTTTATTGATTCTGTTCGAGGCTGGGTGGCTCGTGGACGATTTGGGGGTGCAAGGAGACCGAGGTCAATGTCATCAATGAAGTGGATGAGATGTTATGAGAGAACGTTTCGAAAAATTCAAATGTCTATTGGACCTTGTCATTGTAATTCAAATTTGCCGTTGACAGGGATGTCAGCGTACTTAAATTATATCATTGCTGCTGCCCTTTGGCCGTAAAAGAAAAGACATAAAAATTCAACTTTATAATAATATGCTAAATTTTATTTATGCTTTAAAAGACAATATAATTATATCTATTTATTTAAAAAATGTACCTATGAGACATATTGTTGACTACAAATCCGACATTCTGGACTACTTTATGGTGATAGCTTGTCTTAGAACTGATTTGTTCTAAGCTTAATTGTATACTATTAGTCTTAACATTTTCGACCTAGTTATATGTCCAAATTATTACCTACCTACATAATATTTACCTTTGTAATTTAATTACACAATATATTATGTTACTTTATGTAGCAGTTGATGTTACTTTTATCTTCATATGTATCTATCGGTATTAACAATGCATATTTTAGGTACTACCTACACCTAAATTTGTGACACCTAATTAGTCAATAGTAACATGAAACTAATATCTTGTATTAATTTTTAGTACATTTGCCTTCAGGCACTACCGAGTTTTACATATATTATTAAATATACATGCATGATTTTTGTGCAGTACCTAATTTCATTCACAATTCACACAACAAAATATTAATTTGATGTGCACTTTATTGCACAAGTGCTCAAACATATACCTTTTCTGGCAATGGGTTCCCTTTACGCTCTGTGGTTATTGACTGCAGTGTTTAGTTTTAAGTCTTGATAAGCAATTAAGCAATGTATACCAATTTATGTACGTTAATAAGTAGGTTGTTATTTTGTTATTATCTTTTTTATAAGATGTGTAGTCAGCAGATCTCAATATTATTGCATTATATCAGACGCGTGCAAATAGACATCATAATGCACTTTTTTTTATTAATTTATGGTCTAACACTTAGGTATGTATATATATTTTGTTGTAAACAATTCCGGAAGACGGCTTTACAAGCCAAAGGTTGTGTTTATTAATGTTTAAGTTTTGCATAATGTGTCGTGTTATTTATTAGGTCAATTTTTACTAGATTTACATGCTTGGTTCACTAAATTTACAATGGTTCGATGAATCCATTTTGTTGAAATGAGCTAGAATACAAATCAATTGCTATAATTGGTATCTTTTGTGATGTGTATGTCTTTACTATTATAATGTAAACTAAATGGCTCTAGGTATTTTGGATTAGACGTAGACATTTTATGTAAGTATTCATGCTGTATGTAAGTCCAGACTACAGACCTGCAATACCAAATCAATAGCAAATTGCACTAAATCGTGGTTTTAACGATATATTACTGTGCTTTAGAATTTTGCATAAAAACGAAGATCGACACTGCAAAAGTCATTCAGTCATCATCTACTCTCAAATCAATCACTTATATTCTCTAATCATTCCCAAAAAACTTCCAAAAACCGCAATCATGCAATCCGCTACCGTTTTCTTTGCTCTTGCCGTCGTAGTGGCTTCCGTCTGTGCCCAAGATTCTGGCAATGGATGGGGTTGGGGAAAGGACGTAAGAAATTTCTGCAAAATATAGTGCACAGTGCACAGTGCACAACTTAAAACACAAGTGCAGAAATGAATCGTGAAAAAAGTGCAGCCTTCTTATAAGTTTCTTTTACCTTTTTATAGGCTTACCCCGCCTACAAATACAGCTACGGTGTTGCCGATAAGAAAACCGGAGACCAAAAGAACGCTTGGGAAGTCAGAGATGGTGGAGTGACCAAGGGATCTTACAGCCTTGTCCAACCCGATGGTGTCTTGAGGTGTGAATCTAATCACAATGCATTCATAACGTTTGCAAAAAGAATTTGATTGAATTTTAACTATCTGGTTATTACTACATATGTCTTTTATAGAACTGTCAACTACATCGTCACCCCCCATGGTGGATTCCAAGCTCAAGTCGTCAACAAGGGAGTCGCTGGTAAATTGAAATTCGGAAATTGAGAAATATACACATTTTGTTCATTTTAAAATATATTTAATACATTAATTCTTTTTAATTAAAGGACACCCAGCTGGATGGGGATGGGGCAAGGGTAATGGTCTCGCTGGAGGTCTTGGAGCCGGTCTTGGACTTGGTGGTGCCAGATCCTTCGTCGGAGATTTGGGACTCGGAGGTGGTCTTGGATTAGGAGGTGCCTTCTTTGGTTAAATTTTAAAAATTGCCATTATATAACAACCACTACTGCCAATATTTAAAGGATACTTTTCCTTTTCTTTAAGCCTCTTTTAATATTTCTCTTCATGCTTCCTCTTCTTCCTTTCGCTTTCTTTCTATGCAACAGTGTTAACTAAATAGTCAAGTCACACACTGACGCTAGTCACCATTTTACACTTATCTGTGATCTTTTTAAATATTCTTATGATTTAATTTCTATTCATTTCTTCTTTTTCCACTAATAAAATAAAACAAGCAGTCAAATGCTTGATACACGCTTAAAACTTTAAGTTGTATTGTTTGCATGACATAAATTTCTCATAAATACCCATTGTAATATAAAATTGTACATTTTTCCATCATTACATATATAACACCGCAGTACTCCGAAAGTCCGAAGTAGTCATTCCATCGGTACATCCGGTACATCATTACAGCCAAAAGTTTTGTATTAGGCGGATGTCACGGCTTGAATAAATGTTGCATACAAATATCTCTACTATTGGATTTACTAAAACCGTCACATACATTTTAACATTTATTTATCAGCAATTTTGACAAAAAGTTTAAAATTATAGTATTGCATACGCTTTATGTATACGGGGAAAATACTAAATTTGTACAGTCATTAATCACTGATTATGTCATAAAGGTGCTGAGTATTGTATAAGATAAAAACGAAAGTGACAGTAAAAAATGCCTATCAGTTTCAACCCATATTCGATGATATCGAGAACGACTAAACAAGTGCAAATCCCGATCCCATCCAAAGGCTTGTTATCAGTAATATTGCAATGTAAACATCCTCATTTCCACTCATTCCTACAATGACTTGGTATATAAGCACAAAAATCAACGTGGTGCACCAAAGATAAGATTTGTAGACAAAACAATCACGTTTAATCCCTAAAGTCGGGAGTAAGTGGAGCATTCGTATAATAAGTAGAAGATCTCATTCGATTGTAACTTCATGATTGTTCCTCAATCTCAATTTCCATTTTAGCACGGGGACCAGTAAAAATTTTCGATATTTTAAAATACTAGAGAGGTTACCAATCAATTTTAATTAAAATGTTAAAGCAATTGAGGAATCTCGTGTTTCACGACGTACCACCAGAGCAAGACATTTTACTGAGTCCAGGCGACTACTTGAAGAAGCTTTTGCTGGACGACGACAATGGCATAGATCTCATACCAAACAAAGCAGTAATGCCGACATCCCAAGTTGTCGATGATTTACACCCATTAGGACTTGGAAATCCTAAAGTAAATTTTAAGTTGTATAATCTCTGAGATTACTATAAAACTGGCTTAAATAAAAATTCATGTACTGATTTGCTTAGATCCTGCACGTCATCTTTAATCATCTATCCATACCAGAGCTATTTCGGATGCGACTGGTTAACCTCAGATGGAATGTGATTGCATGTGAAGTCCTTCGCAAAAAGCTTGGCTACTTCAAAATCCGACCTTCGGAAATGAAATCGTTTATTAAATTAATGAGAAACAATATTATAAACCCAATCTGCTCGTATGCAATCAGAATAGATCGGATTCAAGATCTAGCTACCATTAAATTTATTAATCGCTTTTGTTTGGACATTACCTACATTCGTGTACGGCTTAATATCAAGGAAATGTTGGGATTTGCCAAGAGTCTGCAAAAAATGAAAAATTTAAAGCATCTCCATATCCTAGTTTTTGACGAACAACATAATCACGGTTCGCTTCTAATACTTAGTGATATATACATGGGACCTACTTCCAGGGGAGCTTCCCCTCGCCTGATGGATGAAAATTCAGCGTGGGCTTTAGGTCTCTACTCATTTGAAAAGGTGGACACGCTTATTTTCGAGAATTGTGATCCATCATATAAAATCCATGGATTTTACGACAACACAGTTTCACATATGATAAATGCATGTAAACATCTTAGAAGTCTGAGACTAATCCACTGGAATTCACCTTTAGGAAAAATCTTTTGCAAGCTCGGAATAGAAGCTCCTGGTGTATTGGACACATTTGGGAAGTCCGCAAAAGTACAAGACCTAACCAGCATATTTTTTAATACCAATTTAAAATTTCATGTAGTACGCTTGGAAGTAACTCCACAAGTTACTTTTGAACTTGTGGGCGACTTGATTCATCAGTCAGTGGACTCTCTACAGGATTTGAGCGTTGTAAATGAGAACATTTTTGAGACATTTAAGGTATCATCAGTTTTAAGAAATGTTAAACGGCTCAGGTTGAATTTATGGCTGGGACCTGTGGAATTTTCATACATGGCAAGGCAGTTTCCAGTTTTACGAGTTCTTTCTTTGAATCTGTCAAATTTGTACGAGGTAGAGCATAGCAGTGCTGTTTTATTCGAGCCATGTACATCCCTCCGCACGCTAATCCTCACCAGGTTGGAATCTGGGATTGACGATGCTTTGATGGGGAAATTGGCACGCATGTTCCCAAACGTGACTGAGTTGTTTGTGGAAGTCAATAATGGTTCGGCACTGCAAAAGATTTATGAGCTTTATCCCGACTTGACGCTTTTGAGTTTGGAGTTGAATTTAGGAAATGGGTCCGAGCCTGAAGACGATCATGATAGTATATTGCTAATGGACAACGAGAGCTTTACAGGTGTGCCAGATGACCTTGTTCATGTTGTATACTTTAGGGAGTGTGGCTGTCCTGTGGTGGAGTTTCCTGAGGAAGCGAGAAAGTGTTGGAATATTGGATGCTTGAAAAGTAAACTTTACAATAAATTTCTCTTTTATAAATATTTATTTTGGTAGATACTTGATGATATATGATGTGTGTTGACTGTTGACCTAGATTTGACTACACTTCTACTACGTCTTCCGAATTCAGTAGATAACATTGCATTGCTGGAGGGAATCTCTAGATTAGAAAAGCTAGAAAATTTATTGCTGCTTCCAATGAAATATAACGTACGTATTTATTTTTTGCCTATATGTACTTATTTGTATGCCCAATTAGATACCTTATGCATCTGTGAATAATTGAGGGTGACTTGTTTTACTTTTTAGAACGAGGAGCCAACAAAGTGGTGCTTGCGCTCAATAGCAGACAACTTCCATAGACTCAAAACATTGTTCACTTCTACGGAAATTACGTATTCTGAAAATGACCTTCGCTACTTGTTCAAAAAGTTACCAAAGTTAGTGCATAGAAAAAAACTGNGACTCAAAACATTGTTCACTTCTACGGAAATTACGTATTCTGAAAATGACCTTCGCTACTTGTTCAAAAAGTTACCAAAGTTAGTGCATAGAAAAAAACTGTGACAAATTTGGAACTGTCATAAGTATTTCTTCTTAACTGCCTACACCTATAACATTGTAAAAATTTGTTAATAAATTAACAACAGCAATAAAAGTTTGGTTTGGTCGTTAATCACGTAGTCGCAAGGGAAAACTTTATTGATCTATGAATCCCTTTTTAATTGTAATGTTCTACTCTGTCCATACGCGTGCAGTTACATCCAAAATATATATTCTTCAATGTTCCAAAATCTTTAATTGCGTATACCGTGTTTTCACGTATAACTATCGTTATCGATTCCCGACGGATAATAACTGAAATCTTTGACGGGCAAAAAGTGTAATAAAATATGCGATGAGTGATGATATGGTTAGGACAATAAAACCCCAGATGCACAAATCCTTGTGCAAATTGCTAGCAGTACCATATAATTAGTTTATATTATGCAAGCTGCGTGCATGTGACCACATGTCATAAAAGAAAAAAGGTAACCCCAACAGATAGACATCTCCGTAAGCATGTTCAAGTTAGCACATAAGCGGCTATTAGTATTAGTTAGTTTATATCAGATTTAAATTTTGCATTGATCACAGTTACACCATACCAATAATACCAAGTACACTAAAAGATTACACGCAGATAACCATAAATATATATCAAATCAAATATCAGAAAATGTTTAATCTCTTTTATCCCCTCAGTTTTGTCTTCTTTTCCTTCTCCCATCTATTTCCAACCGGTGTTTATTACTACTGTATACTCATTTGATGCTAAGCTTTTGTGTTTCATATATACTTACACCAACATCATATGCCAAAAATGTTTACAAAGTTTGATTACATGACTGAAGAATGTATTATCCTTTGCGTTAGCGATCGCTCATACATTGGAAAACGAACTATCTACATATTAGCACATCGAAACGATAAGTGCTCTGTCATCACTACCATAATAAATGTACCTAACGAATGATTACTAATGTGTTCAAATATTTTCACACTTTTTTGTGCCAACTCTTCTTCAAAGTTTGTTCAATCCTTCAATTTACAGAACTACCAATTTGTATTATATGTGGCTGTGTCCTTTAAACAAAACTCTCGTTCTTATTCCAGTTTAGAAAGTGATTTGCAAGTGTGACCATGCCTGCATGAGGCTTTGTAATCCTCATCGTAATCCTTCTAAGGAACCATTACCTTCCTCAATAGTTTTCAAGGAATAACCTGTCAGATATTTCAAAATGTATATTTCCCCAATCGACAATCACTCCCAGTTATCACTGTCCGTCTTAAATCCGTTTCAAAAGCAACAATACAGTTTGACATTATTGACCATCCTCAACATCCCATTCATAATAATCGTCCTTCTTGGGACATCAATCTCATTTTCTCAGTCTGAAGGGACTGATAAGAATGCATGCATCACATCCCGAGACTGTCATGATTCAAACAAAGTTTGCATTGCTGGCCACTGCCATTGTAAACCCTTTTTTGACACAGTTTATAACACTCATGATAACACCACTACATTCTGTCTAAAGTCCTATGGAAGCTCTTGCACATCTCGAGAGGAGCACTGCAACGTTTACAAGTTTCTGGCATGTGACCAAGGAACTTGTGCTTGTTACAATTACTCCATTATATACACAATCTTTGATGAATCCTTGCAAAAGTGTGTTTCCCAGCTTGGACAAGCCTGCGAATTGGTGGAACATGCGGGTGTGCAAGCAGGCTGTGTTCGGAACGCCAAATGCACTCCAGATCCGAAACGATTAGATGAAGATGACGGTCCCTTTATTGGAACTTGTGAGTGTAATAAAGGATTTGTACGACAGAGAGAACAATGCGTACCGGCACTTGGATCTTTTTGCGTAATTAATGAAGACTGTGATGATAACAAAGGGGCTGTGTGTAGTCGTAGTCACACTAAAGGAAAATGTGAATGCTCACTAGATAGACTCCGTCATGAAAACAGTTGCAGGATTAAAGCCGGTTCCAATTGTGAAATGGAACAGGAAAATTGTGTACAAAATGCATCTTGTGTGTTAAGCAACGAAGTTGGTTGGGGATGGAAGTGCACTTGTCAACTTGGATTTCATCCTGAGCAGGGTGGAGTTTGTGTTATAGATAGTCCAGATAGGACGTGTGGGTCTTCTACCAAAGTCTTTGATAAGGGGAGAGGTAGATGTGCAACAATAATTGGTAGGGCGTGCGACCCAGATGGGCCAAATGGTTGTGTTAGCCATGCAGCATGTGGTACTGGGAATAAGTGTCAATGTTTTGAAGGTTATGTTATGACTAAGAATTATACATGCGACAGACCTTTACCTTCTCGTCCGGAATTTGATATGGAAGATGCAAGAATTATTCCAGTACCATCATCAACGTTTGCTTATTCTAGTTCCACCAGGGAAATAATGGCCCGGCGATTGTTTATTTTTATTTTGCCATTATGGACAGTAGTGGTCTGGTTTTAGGTTTTATTATTTCAAAACAAGGTATTGTTTGTTAAAGGGAATAAGTGTCAATGTTTTGAAGGTTATGTTATGACTAAGAATTATACATGCGACAGACCTTTCCCTTCTCGTCCGGAATTTGATATGGAAGATGCAAGAATTATTCCAGCACCATCATCAACGTATGCTTATTCTAGTTCCACCAGGGAAATGGCCCGGCGATTGTTTATTTTTATTTTGCCATTATGGACAGTAGTGGTCTGGTTTTAGGTTTTATTATTTCAAAACAAGGTATTGTTTGCTAACGAAAATACAATTCCTCTGATGCAAAGTAAGATATCAAATATTGTATGCAGTGAAATACAGCTGAAATTATTTGTAGTAAAAATTATACATAATGTGAGTCTCCAGTAGACTCTTTATACGTGCCTGCTGTAATGTAAGTGGGCAATGCTATTTGCTGAACACGCGAATTGCAATAGGCCCCCGAGTGCCGAGTGCTTTGCTTACACGGATATATTTGTCAGAGAAGGGGAACTATTATCAAGATGAAGTTGTATTTCCGGTAATTCAGATTTCCCTTCCCTTCCGGCCTGTATTAATGTATGCATGCAATAGCTGCACGCAAAGTTCTTTCTCTCTCAAACAGACTGCAAGTTTCCCGATGTTTGTTAATTTTTCGGTCTTTTGCAGCTGCCCTATTTTTATTCCCCCTTTTTTAACAATGAAATATCATGCATTTTTGTATATGAGGAGTTACGAAGACTGTATAATAGCATGCACTACAATCCTTTACATATCAACGATTAAATATTCTTGTCAGTTTTAATCTTGCTTTCCCTTCGTCAATACCCAGTCGCTGCATAGCTTCTGCTAACTTAACAAAAATTTCGAATACTAATACTTTTGAAGTTCAAGTAAACCGGAAAAGTTCATTTTTTTACGTTAACAAAGGTACACAGTTCTGATCTATTATTATTCGGAAATTTGAAGCGTATTTTAAAGTTTGAGTGTAGTGCTTCTGCCAAAAATACGATTAAATTTGTTTCGTTACAAACTATACAAAGTGGAAACATGAATATGAAGCCTGATCTTTCAAAGAAGATAATTGCTGCTGAATGCAATGCAACGCGTACAATAGGCATTCATCGTCATCCCTTGTTTGAGCCTATAGTAATAATAATTTAATCAAACAACCGTGCATTCATAATTCATCATGATTTATTTGAGGTGTGCATTTTTACTAATTTTGCCCTTCGTATGTGATTATGTTGCAGGTTTTAAAGCAGGTATTTTCATACTGTTCGATGTTCCAAAAAAGATATATCCAATTTGCGCTTGGTGTGCAAATCATGGTGCAAAGAGCTACAGTCATGGTGGCGTGAAAATACTAGTCTCTACTCCATCTCCAAGTTTGTAAAATTTGTCGAGGAAAATCCCCAGCTTCACTGGTTTTTTCCTCTCCCTTTCGAAAAATGCGTAATGACTGAGAAGGAGCTAAAACTAAGAGAGGGGTGGATGGACACCTTCTGGCGGCGTTTTGGACAGGATATCACTCGTCTGGAAGTGAGAAGTAGTGAGCTTGAAAAGGTCATGAAGGACAATACATTTACTCACGGTCTTGTCTTATTCACTTTAAACATTAAAACCCTAATACTGGACTCTGCACCTGATAAGCTAATTCCATATGAGAGTAGCGAGTATGACTCAACCTGGCTTATTAATCTGGATTGTACGGGGTACTGGCCAGACAATGGTTTGAAAACTTTGGAGATTACATGTGGAAACAGGTCGGATCTGCCAATTAATTGGGAAAGCGTGTGTCGAGTGTTTCCACAAGTTGAGGTAAGGACGCACACTAAATACTTTAAAAGCAAATCAATTTAGCTAATTTTCTAAATAAAACGCATTAATATTGGTTGTTATTACTGTAGAATTTACGGTTATGCTATCACAATGAAGGTTTTTCTTATCTTTACAATATACTCACTGCCATTAAACGGATGAGAGGCAACGGCTGCAAATGGGAATTGAAATCTTTGGATATTATTGGAATGTAATGAAAATATGTTCTAATTTTTTACATTCAAACTATAATTCTAAAAATGTGTTTTGATACTTCTATTCATTTTATATATTGCTTGTTTTTCTACTTAGGTGTAAAATGTCCTACAGTCATGATCCAGTTGGGCAGGAGGTTGAAAGGACAAGAATGACACTCGGAGAGATTACTCAAGAAATTTGCGACCTTCTAGAAAGTCTTAAGCTCCCTTTGCAACATCTCACAATTGACTTTGGGAAAGACACCCGGCCAGAAACAATGAAAAGTATTCTGAAAATGTATCAGAAATCTTTAACAAAGCTGGACATATACCGACACCCAGA
This sequence comes from Orchesellides sinensis, assembly GCA_027744375.1. Taxonomy (NCBI): domain Eukaryota; kingdom Metazoa; phylum Arthropoda; class Collembola; order Entomobryomorpha; family Orchesellidae; genus Orchesellides; species Orchesellides sinensis. The sequence continues at coordinate 11,281 of JAHZNG010000533.1, forward strand.
ATCCTTTCCATACAAAGACGTCTCACTTGGTGTACAAATGGACAACTTAAGAGTTCTCCGGATGCCTGAATCCATGTGTTGGAGCATGTCATTCCTGAAATACGTTCCAAATTTGCAAGTCCTTCATATTTGTGAAGCTCCCGATGGGAGTTGGCGGCTACGCGGACCTCAAACCAGAATCATAAAAAATGTTTTTCCATTTATGGGAAGAAATTTAAAGAATACTTCTGTTAAGGATTTTAGGTTTGATTATGATTATGACATAGATGATTTGCAGAGACTTATTCAGTGGATGCCAAACGTTAGCAAACTCATGATCTCTTTCACAACAACCGAAGCTATTCACACTGCCTGTAATGGATGGCAGCTACTAACAGATTTGACAGTGAGTCCACTGCCAACTCGTTACGAATTATTTGATTTTGACCCTGGATATTGGAACTTTACTGTGAAACACTTGGCAAATTTGACAGGTCAGTTCCACTTACCCATATTCATGTTAAATATTTTTACTAAGCAGTATACACATTTATATTTTATTGACGCTAATAGCATTGTGTCATTTTATGTTGTAGGCATTCGGAAGTTCAATGGGATTCAAGATCGTAACAAACTTACTTCAAGTACTGAAAGTTCTACGGGTCTTTGTGAATACCTCAAGTATTATATAGAGCTTTTCTAAATACTTAAAAAATTTTACAAGAAACTATTCATGTTTAAATAAAAATATAAAGAAAAGAATTCAATTACAGATTGCAACTGTTTGCTAAGATTATTTACATATTAGATTTTTAATAGGTAAAGCAATCAACGGTGGGATTAATGATGATATAGTGTAATTATATTGTTAACGTTTATGTCTGTTTTTCATTAAAATCTGCAAACTGTTAAAAGTTTTGTACCTCCTCCCATTTAAATTGTATTTCTGTAATATGGTAAAACAAAGCAGGAAATGTTCCCACATAATATAGAATATAGAATGCATAGCTATATGTACTGTACATATATACTTCTCTATTCAATATCCATGTTTGCTGGATAGTAAACAAGTAATCGTAAGTAAAAACTGAATGGAAAATAACTAAAAATGATTTTTGTTTGTTGTTTACATTTTATTTAAGCTCATCCCAATTAATTTTGACAAAAATAATATACGTTTTAAATTGCTTTAATCCAATTTACTTGTTTTTTTTAGACCTGACCTACTAAGTTTATATATCAAGGGAAAAGAAAAGAATTACTAATGACACATCGTGTTTTATTTTAGTCACCCATAAAACAACCAAAATTATTATTAACAAGCATGGGTTCGCTCAAAAATACATTAATAGTAATATACAAAAACTATTTTTTCGTTTTGGAATGATAAACAAAAAAAATGTTTTGCAGTATCATCTATATGAATTTTTATTTGTGTGCATACATCTAATTTATCTGAGAGTTATATTTGAAGCTTGTGATTGCTTCAATCACTAAGAAGCCGACAATTATACGCATTTTTAATCAGTTGTAAACAATTACTTACTCTGCTGGCTGAAGCCCACAGTTTCATCTCTGTAAATGTCACGTCTACGAACTTCCTCTGTACTAACGCCATATGTTTAACATAATTTTATTGCTTGGAATTCTGGCAACGTTGAAAGTCAAAGTTTGCCTAAAACTACTTAAACATCCGGAAGTAGTGACAGTGTTCAATGAAGCGATGCGCTTGGATAGCCAACGTAATTTTGTATCTCATTTCCTTACATTCCAAAGGTAGTTTACACATATTCATATTATGAATGCTTTTGAAATATTGACAATAGAATATCTTCCCGACCAGAATAACCATTAAATTGGCGTTTGGAAAACTGACACAATAGGAATACTTCTTTGTGCGACAACGCTGATAGCTGAAACCTGCCCACTCGTACTACCATTCATATCAACATACGCTAGACTGGACCCTTTCTACTACGTTATCGAAGAGTTCTTACCTCACCCGTACAAAAAGCCTTTTAATCATTGTGCTCACCCCTTTTATTCGATATCTGTTGGGGCTCATGTGTGTCGCAGAATTTGCACGGGCTGCTTTGTCGATGTTGCAGTTGCAAGAAAGGGAATACTGTCATCGACTGTGCTAGTTTTGCATATTTGAAGCTTCGCATATTATTTGCAGTGACAGATGTAGAGCGTTCATTTGTGTGTCTTTTAGTTTTTGGCTGTCAAATTTTTACAGTGATTTTATTATGGGTTTCATTTAAATGTTGGCAATGCATTCAATTCTTGGTATATCTTCCCATCATGTTTCTATCCATGTTATGCATAGTATTTGCTATAGTTTTGATACCAGGAGCTGGATGGATAAGGTGGAGCACCCTTCATTTGATTAGAAACAAGTGCCAATTGTATGACACAAACAGAAGGGGTTTAAAAAATAATTACTACAAATGTTTTTGGTGGAAAGCTCAGAGACCGATTTGTATTGAGTGTGGAGGGTTCTTATCTGTTAAGAAGGGTGCTGTTATGCAGTATTTCCTTCAATTAACTAACTATCTCATAAATGCGGTTCTTCTATTACATCCGGATCAAATGTTTTGGTGAGTACATAATGAAACAAACGGAGTAGGTAGATAGAAAACTATGACAAAGCTAGAGGGAAATCTAGTCTAGTTAGCGGAAAAGGTCGACTTGTAATTGATAACATAAGCAAGTGGGGTATATTTATATATTAGCGTCCATTCTGTTTGTCGTACTGCAAGTAAACACTGCCCTTGGGCGTTTTTTGGCCTTTAAAATTTCGATCGCTACTGGAAATAAATCATTTTAAGAAAAGGTTGAATTTTAAACAAAACGAAAAATAATTAAGGACATACTCGTTAAAGACAAACTGGACATACCTTTGTTGTTGCTCTTTGTTGCATTCACTACCAGAACGAATGAGGAAAACTGAAGTTAATTGCTTTCATTTATTAACAATTCATTTTCCATAGTTTAGATTGAAACACGTGGCACAGTAATGCATAAGCGTAATTTAAAAGAAAAATTGAAATATATTGAATCCTTTCAATTCAATATGTAAGACAAAGATATATACAATTTTTTATAATCTAAGATGTAACATTCGTTTCCTAGCTTGAACTTGTGTTTTTACCTGATGGATTTTTTATTTTCCTAATGCCCAGATATAACACCTACAATTTCGTCTTTAAATGTTTTGTCATTTCAATTTATTTTGCTTAGAGAAGCTATTATCTATTCCTTTATACTTACTTAATATGCCCCGGTCAGTAATGAGCGTCACATTTCGATTCTATCCATCCAATCACTCAAAAATTGATTTTCATGATTTGCCTACTAACTCAAATGATAGAGTAGATATGGAAAACTTTAAGATATTTGAAGACAGTCATACAGAGCAGCATTTAAACTCGTTTGGCTTGGTGAAAAGGTTTGTAATCGATTATTAGTTATAAATTTTAAAGGATTTCAAATACGAACCGCAATAAAAACGGATTGATTGGTTGCTTTAAAATAGTAATTGATTAGCTTGGATTTCCGTCTTTAGAAACCTCATATTGCCAAAAGGTTATGACTCAAACGGATATTTCTGTTGAACTGAGGTACATATACATTACATTTCCACAAGATTTTTTTGGTTATTTCAACAGTATTTTCAACCTAAAGCAGAGGTTTTTTGGTATTTCAAACCAAATCTGATTTAATTCCAATAATGCAAAGTATGCATCATAAAAGTACTAGTAATCCATCCATCATTACGCCATTAATTCGGCTCAGCATGTGTTTATATCACTACGCTTTCATTTACTTGTACCCTCACCCATTTGAGCTTAAAAGTGAACATGACTCTTCTAGAGTAATTCTTAGACAAAATCCTTGGAACCTGAAGTCAATTCCTTGGATTCTCTCATTTACTCTTATCACCGCATTGGCTGGTCTAGGATCTTGTATTTACCTAACGGTCGGGTTGTCATTTCGACCAGACCCGACAGGTGAATTGCGTATGTTTAACATATGCATATTTATCGGACTTATAGTAGTTGCATCAATAGAACTACGAATTTGCTTATTGCTTCTACACAGTCCCGACTTTGTTTCCGGATTTAACGCCATTCTTCGTCTGGAAAGT
>JAHZNG010000534.1:0-32228 GCA_027744375.1 Orchesellides sinensis
AATAGAGGAACCTTAATGTTTAAAGTATTGTGATTAACTATGATCATTCGATATAGCTGAAGAGAATTATCTTCGGCTTACCAATACCATAATACCAACTAATTCTTTTGCAGTCGACCGTATTAAGGCGTTTATATTATGACATAAATACGTAGGAAAGCCAACTTGTTATGAATGGATATCGTGTTAGTAAAAACGGAGAGGATGATATCGTGTAGTATTGTTGCATGAAGATTATCTTTATTGCTTCTTTTAATATAGCCAGTGGCCTTCCTGCTAATTGAAAACATGCATGCGACTCCGACCATACACACCTGAAAGCCGAACTTAGTATGTAATTAAAATAAAATGCATTCTAACTATCTTTTTCACACTCGATTTCAGCTTTTCTGCAGCCCAACAATTGATACGTAAGTATGTATTATGTATATAATGCTACAAACTCTGCTACTGTCTACCGTTAAAATATAATGGGATTTAACATTATTAAATTTTTAAAACAGAGGTAATCATGCTTTATGCTTAAAGAGCACACTAATACACTTCTTATCACAATTTTATGTTTTAGTAAAAAAGCTGAATGCTCTTTGTATTAGCTAAGTATAATACAAAGAAAAATCTGTCGTAAAAAGATAGATAAGCTACAGTTTTAGATTTCTTCACTACATTTTATTTCGTTTTCGTTCGTTACGATTACATCTAGACACACTATTTTTGACTTTAACTCAACATAAAAAACATGTTTTAAAAGTCTGTATTACACATTACACATGCATAAGATTAGATTAGACACTATAAACTACTCCAGCATAATAAAATGTTTCTATTGTATTGAAATGTTATTAAAATTGTCTCCAGTATATTTTGTCTGAAAGCAAAAATATTTTTGTAGATATCTGTGTACTTTACATATATAGCTGTAGGTTGTAGGTACAACGTTTTGATATTACAGTGATATATTAAATATCTATGTATCTACTAATGATTAAAACCTGTTACTTCACTTCCACATCACAATCTTATTTAAAAACTTATCCAGTGGACCGCACTAAAGTAGAAACTAAATGAGGAATCAGTACACACGTTAGGAACAATGAAAAATCAACCATTACACACTGAATAAAATGCAAAGCCACTTTCAACTTTTGTAACTGCTCCTCCCTCAACCCCATCAGAGCCACCACAATCATCATCATATTTGGAGGTGGCATTGGAGGCAAGCCATTTAACCAATACGTTGCCAACTCCCAAGATACAAACGTAACCATGTAATGTTTAGCATTTAAAACTGAAAGGAATAGCGCCAACACACAAATCAAAGCCCGACCCATGGCATCCGACATTTTTGGCAGTATCACCGAGCCATCTGCTTGTAACCCCATCCTCACTCCTGCTCCCACCGACCTTCCATCCACTTGCTGACCTTGGCCAGCACTAGAAAGCTCTTGTAATAACGATGACAAATTTGGAGGTTCCCTTACCCCTCCACTTGGCTGATGGGAATGGACGGTTGCTGGTTTTGACGTTGACGCTGTCCCACCATAGGCACCTTTACTTGTACTCGCTGTAGCTCCAGATGACTTCTTAAATATTTCGAGGGGAGGGGCTGTATCGTCATCCTCCACTATTTCCGAACTTAAGCTCGTACCTAATTTACATAAAAACGCACAAATTAACTAATTAAATCCTCCCAACACAATTACCCTACATATTTCCATTAAAACCTTTACAATTACCTTGATTTGGTGACCCAGATATAGCTTCATCCTTCAAAATCCTGTGAAGTCGAGCACCCTGATTTTCAAGGATACGCTGGCGTCGCCTCACCCTTCTCTTTTCCGCCTCGGATAAATTTGATGTGTCACCAACTACTGCTTCACCATCCTCATCTGCCATTTTACAATCTTTTTAAACTGAATTACTTTTTAATTAATTTTTTAAGACAAAATCCTGACGAGGAAAGAAAGGGGTAAATATTTTGTTTATTTTTTAGGATCTCTCTTTTAAGTCGACGTAGCCAATGTATATTTTCAACCATAATATTATGCATTGAGTTCGCGGTCTAAACCTTGTCCAATGTGAGACAAAAGTCTCGATATATTCTTTCCTATCTGTTTTCAAACCTATGCAATCCATAGCGTCATGCCAGAGATTGACATGAATTGAATGAATGAAAGGATTAATCTCTTTGTAAATTGTAACGTTGTAATTTTGTAATAAGAATTTATTTAATTTTTCTGAACACATAAACATAATACAAACATAGCATAAAATGTTCTTAGATTGTGCAATGGTCATTATACCAAGCCCTTTTCCCCGTTAGCTTTCACCGCTACTGCTCCTGGCGTCTTGTTAAAAAGCTGTTGAATCTCATCTAAAGATTTGCCCTTTGTTTCAGGTATAAATATCATGATGAAAATTCCTCCGACGAGACAACACCCGCAAAATACCCAATAGCACCCATGAGGTCCAATAGCTACCATAAGATACTGAAATAGGAACGTGACTGCAAAGCCAAGGATCCATCTTGTGATGGTGACGATGCCAGAGGCAAGTCCTGAAACGTTTGTGAAGGATAAGATGTTAATTTTACATCAAATACTTCGAAAATATGCGTACATATAGTGAAATATGTATAGTACCTTTGATGTGAGGTGGTAAAAGTTCGCCCATTAAAAGCCTACGTGAGAGCGCATCAAGAAAAATACATACATACATGTTATAAAATTAGTCTTAGTTTGAATATATTAGTGAAAGCAGGTATAGTAATTTGATTGTAGATAGATGGCAATGCTAACCATGGCAGTGGTCCCATTCCTACGGAGAAAGCAACAACGTACACCATAAGGCTAGCTAAAGGCAACCATCCTAAGCCTTCCGGTGGCTCGCCTCCATTTTCTTTCTTCAGATAAAAAAACAGTCCCATTGTTCCCAAAGAAATTACCATGAATAGTTCGGACAGGAGTAGAAGTAAACGCCGACCTCCATGGTCAACAACGCCAGCGGCAGTGATTGTGGCCAGCTAAGTACGAAATGACATTACATTTAAAATACGAACCTACGAAGCTTGGTTAAGAATGATGGGAAGTTTACACAAGCGGCCTTATATTTTGAAACCATACACAAAGTAGATAATTTTTATGATCTTCCAGTAGGACTTTATGGAACTTTACGATACCATTCAAAATGTCAACCTTCAAACGGGCATGTATGTACATAGTGTATAGGTACATATATCAGTCCCGTAGGTACCATATAGTTTTGAACATTCTGAAAAAGTGAACTGTTTCTGGTTCGGTAATCATTGTCGTTTGTTATACTAGAGATGTTGATGTTGAGATATCTCAAAATTTCATGCTCTAAATATCATAAAGAGTAAAAACATCATTTCATTTGACAAGAGAAAATATTGTCTCAAAAATATTTTTTTACCCATCTTCAGCTAACATATTAAACGGGGTATAAATTTCTATTCAGGGAACTGAACTGACGACAATGCGTATTTTTCTTTCATTTTGAGCAAAAAAAAACGAGCTGACTTTTTCTATCCGTCTCAAAATATTGTGTGTCGTACTACAATTTTGGAAATATGAAAGATCATAATGAAATTTTGTATGAAATCAGTTTGACAAGCTCTAGTGACATTATTGTGCCAATTAATGGCTGAATATGTCTACTGTGAATAATGTGATTTTCCTGGAAACCATTTACGTTCTCAAAGCATATTAATATACAATGTGTGGGTGGGAGTAAACTTTACATTACATAGCAGCTATCCATTTGGGTCCTTATGCATTCAGTCAAACTTTTTATGCATATTTGACTACGGCTTGGGGAAAACAAGACGACCGACTCAGCGAAATGCTAGTAGAAGCTTAAGTTTTTTAGGAAAATTCACGAAAAGACACCTGTCTACTATAGCTTTCATTAAGAAACTCTCCTGAACACTTTCATTACAGTGTATGTCTTTCCATATTTGTTCTTCCTACACAAGTCCCAGTACCGATTAAACAGAGATTCCTAAGAATTCTTAAACACGAGAAAATATAATGTAGACTATTTTGAAGCTTTTATTAAGTAATCTACAAGTACATGTATATATAGGTATGTATATCTCCTTTTAGCATACCTGGTATCATTCATTATAATCACAGCTTCAGGCTCTACCATATTTCGTTCGTAGTTACACGATCTATTCATATTTTCTTCGAAAATAAAACACTTGACAAAGAACTCAACAAAAGCGAGTGGCAATGGATAAGAATGGGTTCTTTGTCATCAATAATGTATTCTTTACATTATATTTCATCCTCTCAGAGTGGCAAAATTATTTTATGCAAGCTTGACTTCGTGTAGATACACCGGGATAACACATGTTGGGAATGGCAAATAAGAACCTATTCATACAGTATACAAAAAGGCAATAAAACAGACGTAGGCTCAAATCTTAAGAAAGTATGTAAAAGTGAAAGTATTTTGTCCCTCACGGAGTCTTTATGCTAACGTACAAGAATAGATATATACATCTTGTGATGGTGAAAGCCAATTCACAGCACACACACTGCACTAAGCTACAACGAAAATGCCATAAGAAGTAAGAAAGTAGCATTCCATATGTATGCACACTCATTTAGCAATCCCATCATATCATAAAGAATTTCACCTCTCTTCTTTTCTTACCACTTGAACTGCTCCGACAATATTTGCCGACAGGTTTTCATTAATGTCTGCTCCAGAAGACATAAATATATCGACAGTGTAGAACATCACAGCGTCTATTGCAGCCAGCTGCTGAAATACCATCAGGCTCACAGCCAGAGTGGTTGGAATCAGTGCAGATTTCTCAAGGAGATCCTTCCAAGTAGCAGATTTACTTTTGCTTTCATTCACGCTTGCCGTCAGCTATTATGTATACAAAAACGAAACAAAATTTTTGTAAGGATGATTAAAATGTCTTTCTCGTGAGAAAAGTAGATTAAATTAAAATAAAGTAAGCATCTTACGCAAACTCATTTATACACTACATCTTTACAATAGGGCATGTTGTGTTATATTATGTATATTTATTATACTATCTTTAGCAGAGCATGCCATGATTCAAATGAAAATAAATTATACAAATACATGGAAGGGAGTCCACCGTTTGGAATGAAAATGATCACCTTTTCTCTATTTTTAGCACAAAACGAGACTGGTTCTTAGGGAAATACGATACTACCATGAAACATAAACATAAGCTCAACAAGCGAGTGGAATACCCTCATTGAGTTCTGGAAAAAAGAGAAAACTTAATTGATTCACATTCACTAATCCTCGTGAGAAGCGATAAAATACTTTGCCGTTCAGGTTCAGTACTTGGAGACACGGATGCCCATATATCATACAGTGCAAGGTATGGGGTATCTAACATGCATGGAGACGTAGTGAGAGTTGGAAGAAACTTTTTTAGCTGAAACAAAGGATCGTTGATAGAACTTTCTAGTGATAGCTTCAAACCTTCTTTTTGCCTATACTTTAGAAAGTAAAATCATTTTGCAACCTTGAAACCATTTTAAGCATGCATATTCGCCTGCTAGGAGTACCATGGTGGGACGCACCATTAGCTTTTTCCAATGTAGAAATTTCCAACGTTGATATCTGTATGTACAAACTTAGGCAATATCTATCTTATCAAAAGGAGTATAAATGTTCTGAGGCATGAAGATATACATTGACAGATCTTATGAAAGTGAACCTGATAGAATCAATTGAATTATACAACCTCTGGCAGTCAGTCACTTTTCTAACTGATTGAATAAAATCAGTTGTAGGCATATATCGTACATTTACATAATGTACACAGTCCTAAGATCCTAAAGGAGATTCTCAGATGTGATTAATATATCATTTATACTTCCATGAAAATAAGTTCAATAACTTCCAGGTTAATATTTATTATGTAAAGGATATTGGGTGAATGACAAAATTTCTGCAAACAAGGATTTCAATATTCTCTTGTAAATTTGTAGTATGAAGAGTGAGTGGTATGGATAGGTAGTCATAAATATGAAAATTAGGGGATAACATAATAAAATTTGCGAAAGAGGAGAGCTGCTAAAAGGAACGTATGAAAGCTTATTGTGTGCGCTCCATATTTTCCTGTAAGTGTGCATATATTAGAAATACTAAGAAACGATATAATCGCCTAGCTAAAAAGGAGTGAATACTAGTAAGGCTTTGATGAGACAATACTATACTTTGGAATCTGAGATTGTGTTTGCCTTACCTCTTCAAGCTCCATTTCCACTTGTTGAGAGGATTTAGCCCCGCGCAACCATTGGAGAGCATTAGATGCATCAGAATGCTTCCCTTGTTCCACAAGATATCTTGGTGACTCAGGGACTAGAAGCATTAGAAAATGAAATACTATCGGAAGGAGTCCACAGGCGACAGCTTGCCATTCCCATGAAACAAATGTTCCGAATAGAAATCTGGAAGGGGAAAAAAATGTTGCAAAACTTTATATTTTATCATGAATACTTCAGAATATTCAGACCACTATGCTTGCCGTGTTTACGACTTTGTGTTAAGATTTCAAGCGTGTTAGTATTATCATCGTTGCCTGTTGTAATGCCTAGCATAAAATCATATTGTATTGCATGCACGAATGTACATTGTAAATATAGCTGAACGTTTTATTTTCTCCAAGCTACATACAAGTCTTAAATGATACAACACACGGTTAGCCTTTTTAGTGAAATCGTGTCCGCTAAAAGCAACTAGCGTAAAACACTACCGTCGTACATGTAGAGAATGCCGATGGTGATCATCATGTCGAATCCTGAAGCCAGCATTCCCCGAATATTTGCCGATGCTGACTCTGTGACGTAGACTGGAATTGCTATTGAGCCTCCACCTCCACAAAATCCTAAAAGGAATATATAATGAAAAATGTATATAAAAGGACATTTTATCAACCCTATACTAAATACATTGGAAAAGGAAATATCATCGTCGGTACTTCATTGCCATATTGTGTCATACAGTATAGTCGTATCTTTTAGACTGGGAGCAATAGTAGAACTGACTGAAGAAAGTTACGAAAATCCATTATAAAAATTTAAGACATTTATGAGATATAAATTATGTGTCTCTAAATGAATGCGACCATTGGACCATTGCATACTTAAAGTACATAAACTCGACTCGTGATTTATCATTTTCAAGTTTCAAAATAAACACACAGCTTATGGACTGAAAACCTCTGTAAATATAAAATTGTTATTGGAAGACTACAGTCAACAAGCAAAATTTTCTGAAGGCATATAAAAAGACGACGCTTGATTGAAGCATTTTGGAGTACAGTTTATCACATTACTCAACTAACATGCTAAAATGCATCAAACACGCCACAAAGCTTCCAAGAAAAGAACAGAGATAAAGTCATAGTGGGTCTGTTTGACTGATAGCCTTTTGGCCTTCACAGTTCCTGCTTCCCAGTTAACTGAATTTAGTACACAGAAGTTTCGTTCTTGTACAGTAAAAGCGATTACAACCTATCATTTTTTTCCTGCTCTGATCAGATAATTCCTGTTCTTTTTGCATACGGTAGGCAGAATCAGAGTAGAATAGTTGCAAAGTTCACTAGCTACACAAAAGAATGAAAAATGCAAATTCTCATAACATCAAAACTGGATGTTCAGTATCGAAATGATGAATATGCTTCACAGATAAAATAAAATGAATTTATAATTTTACTCCCACACTTTCTCTCACTTAATTTTACTCCCACTCCTTAACATCGTAAAAGTTTAGGATGGTGATTCCTACTTTTATTGAGATAAAGTTAGTTGATGAGCTGAAATGAAAGAGATATAGTCACGATTGATTGTATTTCTTTTACTTGCTTTACATCATTGAAATCTAACACGACATAACGTGACTTTTATTTTATTTGCTTTGACATGTGCTGTTTTCATGATTCTAAACAATGGAATATATTTATTTGAAAGCTGGTTACATAAAACAAGATATTCCAGTGCTTGTAACACAACCATATAACGGCATTTTGACTTTCAGGCTATAAAACGTCTTGCACTCCCCTACAGTATTTGAAAACCGATTATTTGAGATGTGAACAGTAGGCATCAGCATCGTAACAAATTCTAATAATGCTTGCGGTGCAGTCATATGGCAGGCTCCTTGCTCTCTTCAAATAAAAAATGGGACTAGCACCATTTCATCGTTTATGGTTTCGTGCCATTTACATATGCCACAAACATTACAGGTAAAGAGTGAGGGATGACATGTGTTCCAGAGATCACAAGACACAGATGACAGTAAAAGCATTCCTCCGCTTGGAGCTTCATCAAATGATGCATAATATGAATACAACTAGGTACATATGGAGCCCAGAAAGTGATAGCTGATATTACGCTTGTAAGAGAAAGTGCTGACGGCAAAATTATTTAAGCTATTATCATTTTTTACAGCTGCACAAAACACAAGCTTTCTCAGTGGGTAGGAAAGTAATGATGATGGCCACTATTCTTAATGGCAAATTATAGATGCTTAAAAGTAAGTCTTTCAACTTAGCTCTGCTTTTTGTTCTGCAAGCTTTTAAGGCTAAACTATAAGACGAAACTCAAAATCGCTTCAAATGAAGACTAAAGCAAAGCTTGCTTGTCGTTCTTGATTGTGTAGGCGTATACAAGTTTTGTTGTGATATAGTCATAGAAGAGCACATTTTCGTTAATTTTAAAAATCTCTTGTGTGTGTCATAATGCATAAATATTACCTCCATTTTATAAAGAGAAAAGCTAAAATGAGAAAAAGGACGGGCATATCAGTGTACTTTCTTTCCATTCATTCTGTAACCTGGGGAAAGCTGAATATAATGCAAAGACTTGATATCTGGAATAACCTACCCGAAAGAAATCGACCGACATAAATCATCCAGATATTTTGAGCTAGAGTGATGAGCATCCAGCCGACAAGAAAAGGAGCTGTGAGTAGGAGCAAGCATCTTTTCCTTCCAAATCTTTCAATACCAAACCCGACTACGGGACATGCAGATGCTGCGCCAAGCTGAAATGATTTATAATACTCATGTAAACATGTACATACATAATATTCTTCGTATCGTATCTGTTAGCATGAAACGATAATTTTTTTTCAAGAATTCACTTAAAAAATTTACTTGGATCATTTACTACTGATACTGTATACCAAATGAAATTTTTATGTAATAACATAAGCGAATAGTTTACGTGACCCCTGTGTATTTTGCTATTGCTAATAGATTCTATATTGTGTAGGGAATTTCTTTCGTGGATCTAAACTTACCAAAGCTATTGCGCTGATCCATGTTTCATCATTCATAGAAATTTCCCCGATTGTTTTCCTCTCTCGTAAATCAGGAAGTGCCGGGCTGTGAAGTAGAAAATGAAGAGTAATTTAGCGAGGGAACTAAATTAAATACATAGATTCGTACTATACGGGATGAACAAACCATACTAATTAATTGAAGAAAAGGAAAATATACATAGGAAGTGAAAGCTAATCATGTGAAACACATGTATAAATGATTGAGGTTGAATTGCAATAATACATTGGCTAATTACATTCCAAACCGTACCTTGTCCACGACAGGACAGATCCCAGAGCTATGGCTCCAAAGTTGGCTAAAAATAGAAAAAATATTTTTAATGATCCAAACTTTTAATCAAAGCGTAAGAATTTTTTTATACATTTCGCATTTGAAAAGAAGAAAACCTGCTGAGTTTAATATATATACATAGTCATAAGTCTCATCATATCTCTAATAGTTGTCAGTACATTATATACTATGCAGTTATGTATGTATACACGAATTTCTTAAAATCTGACTTCAAGTAGGCCTATAGGCATATCATTACATGAAATAGGTAAGATGAAAAGAGAGAGATAAAGCGAACTTCTAAAAATGTAAGAATGACACTTTTGGGAAAATCCGGCTTACTATTTTAAAAAGTGGAAAATCAACGAAGACAAAGTTACCTGCAAAAGCAGCAAAAAACTGGCGAGAATATCGTCCTTTGAATTCCTCATTTTTACTTGGCTCTGTCTTCACTTTACTTTGGTAGGGAGGCAGTTTCATATCTTCTTGTGTTGATGGTGGAGACAGTTGTGAAGCTGAGTTAGCAAGTGAAAGTGTGGGCAAAGTTTTTGAATCACCATTTGGTAGCAATGATGATGGCACTTCTCCTTTTGGAGTTTTATCACCCATTGAATCATCATCTCTAATGGCCTCATTAACTGTGGAACCACTTTCACCCTTTGTCAGAATGTTACTTTTCCTGAAATTTGAATCTTCTTCTGGCTTCTCGTCATCATCTTCATTTCTCCTTTCTTCTTGGCTCAGACCAACATGTGTGAGCAATGTTCCGTCGTTTATTGCCCCAGTCATGTTAGTTCCATTATTAACATGCTCCTGCTCATCTTCATCTGGCACAATAGCAGCATCTCGGGTATGGCTCAGATCAACCACTGCCACAGTTTTCATATTTTATGAGAAATTACTTTTCCTTCTCTTTGAAACGCAACACTTACATATATATTACACTTATAGACACCTACACCTTAGAACAATGCTCTTAGGCTTGAATACTAAGCCGGATGAACACGATGATCCTGATTATTATTACTTCTCAAGTTTATTTCATGCGGTGCTATCAAAAGTTTACTCATGTCACGGCATGAAATTAAAGACTTGAGAGCAATTATATACTTTGGGCTTATGAGAGACACGCTATTCTTATAATTTTGATGTTGGAATGCTTGCAATGAATTTGCTCTAGATTAAAGAAACGAGATAAATAGATATTGTATAGAATAGTATAATTACTTAACGAGCTGTCACCCAGAAGACAGGCTTCCTCCTCCAATGCCAATGGACAGCGATCATTGTATAATCGAACTCTAGATTTGCAGTTTCTGAATGTGTTAGGACTTTTGTGGGGAGCGTAAGAGCCAGTTCTGTTAGTGAATGAGCCATTTTCATACACATCATCTTTGTTGCTGTAGTCGTTCCGTTGTTCAACTTCTTGTCTGAAAATGTACCTACATACATATCATAGAATTCAAGTCGTTTTGCAGTCGATGTACAAAGAATTCCTGTGTTCAGCAAGAAAAAATGCATACGTGGAAAATGAAATAGTACAATTACATTCAGCATTTCATTCTTCTATTCATGTTCTAGATAATAGGTATATTAATTCATGTATGTATGTATAAATCCAAACGTACGCACATGTGTCTGTGAACATAATTATTGCTAATTTACATTTAGTCATGATTTCGTTCAAAAGTTCTTGGATTACTAGAATGGGTTGGATTGATTGTAAATGCAGAGTACAACATATCTCTGAATTTAAATTGTACATCCTACCATGCATAGTATAAACTTTCAAGTAAAGATCCAAAAATGATATGACGTAAGTAAGTATTGAAAGTAAAAGATTAGAACTAACGTGTTGATTTTTATGGGAGACCTTGACAAATCCATACGAATCTATCTCGTGCTTCCAAATGACTGGGTATTTTGTGCTAATACACTCGCACTAGTACAGTATGGGTTATCGTAAGCTTCCTGGCTTTGTTATAAACTTCATTGGGGAGTCATGAACCTGAAAGTTATTACATACAAAGTTCCACTTTTTGTATTATATATTCCACTTTTCAAGGACAAAGTGTTTTAAAAGAATACATAATTTCTTACAAGAATATAGTAGCTTATTACAAGAATAGAATTAGGATATATTATACAGAGATTATACTCGTATGTCATGTACACAACACATTATGTGAAATATTGAATTAAAATATTTTCGTACCATAATGTACAGCCTATTGAAATATAACGAGCAACAAATGATAATTGCCTCTAATTCTGAAAGGATACATTTGGCCTAGTAACTGGGCTGGGGTTAGCTAGTTGGCTCGTGTAATTCAGTTTACCGTTCAAAATACTTTCTAGTGTGATTAGGTACATTTTTTCTTTTGAATATTTTGGATTTCTTGTGGTAAGATGTAACGACATATGTATTATGCATGCTTTATTGTATCCTCTGTGTAGCTGTATACCCAAGAATGTATTGTATAACATGATGAGAATTATAAGGTTACAATTACAATGTTTATACAGCATTATTTAAGCATGACTGGCTGCCATTTTAGTCAGAATCTTGAATTGTTTCAATTAGGCATAAAAAACTAACTAATAAAGGAGAAAAAGAAGTTAGCATTGTGGTGTTAACCCGAATTGGTGTGTATTGAAACTCGCAAGATATGCATGCATAAAATTGTAAGACGGAATTCGATGATGAAATCATGAAAGGCTATTTTTTATTCTGAATCTAAGGTACGCACACGTAAGTCGATTAAAAGGTAGAAAAAAACTGATTTCATTAAAACACAGGTCATTAAAGGTCTTATGTAAATTTTCCAACAATTTTGAACGCTGCAATCAACATTAATTTGCTTTCAAGGGTAAGTAGCGTTATATTTAAATAGTAGTAAAATTCTCGTCCATGCGAAATACATGATAACAAGTNTTATATTTAAATAGTAGTAAAATTCTCGTCCATGCGAAATACATGATAACAAGTAAACCAATGGAGTAAGTCCAGCCTACAGACAATTTAACCAGACAAGTTAACCTTGCAAGGCCACAACTGACATCCCTTTTAAAGTTTAGTATAACAAGCATTTAGCAACTATAATTTTTTATTTTATTTATCGTTTTACCTGTCTGTGGGCGATGTTGTGTACAAACTTCTTATGTTAAAGCCATAATATTAAATATTTTTGGAAAAGGTACTAACTTTTATGAATCGTAGATTCGTACGCTTTCCATCAGAGTGTATTGACTAAGTTAATCAATGACAATAGGTTTACTGAAGAGGTTTGCGGGAGGAGTCTATCACTTTCATTACTTACCCACTAACTAAAGTTTAGCCAAATTATTTTGGCGTTTTCTTTAGCTACACTCTTTATTGGGAAACAAAAGATAACTTTTACAAATTCCTAGAAATCGTTCGCTTTTGAATGTAGAGGTTTCAGGAAAATGTTTAACTTTCTCCGGAATACAAACTTGTGCTTTCCAGCTGAGAGAAAAGAAAGTCCATACATTTTGCAGTAGGCGCCACGCCAAACACTCGGGCATGAAAGCCATTCCGATCTAGACCAACGTTTCGGCTCGGGTAACGTCCGCATAAAAAAGTAGCATAAAAGTTCTTTCGCAATGTGTCAAATTGCTACAATACAAATATTTTTACAAATATTCAGTTTTCTATCCATACTTCAAATTATTGCATGCAAGGAATCAATGAAAGTGACGAAGTAATTACATCTAGTCTTTTCACTTTATTAGTGGGTGACCTATAATTAATTTATTATGGAACCATGCAAAGCTAGAATCTCTCAACTTCAACAGGTTGTTGGAAAACTTTGATTAAATAATTTAATTTGCATGTCATCTACTTTCGTAAAGTTAACTTAGGCACGTAAGCTGCATCAGAATGTGTACATAAGGTAAATTCCAAGTTTCAAGGATTTCCTACGCACGCGCACGGGGGTTTTGTTTGTACAATACTTAAAAATCCATCGTCACGTATTCCACAAACCCACGAAAAATTCGCAGTTCACGTATTCCACACATTGCAAACAACATACTTTTCTGAATGTCAATGTGAGACGTGAAAGAAATCTTATTTGAATTTAACAACCCAATGTAGTATACTAGCTAATTTTTTATACACACTTCAATTATTTGGAGCAATGCCAATGCAATGTAGCCTATGGCTGCCAATGTTCAACTGTGAATGTAGGTTTTTACTCTTTTGTATGCAAATCCCAAGAAGTTTACCAAATCAATTTAGATCAACTAGCACTGCATTGTGCCAGTTGCCAACAAGGAAACAGGAAGCCAAAACTCTTGAAATTTCACGGATATACAGTCACTGGAAATGCTTCATAGGATTGCTTATGTTATGTAATGAATATGCCTTGTGCCCTTTTACCTGTTACATTCGTATAATACCTCGGCACTTTCACTTTATCCCTTGGAAAGCAAGATCCGCTCGTGTAGATGTGAAAGTAGTAAATGGATGGCCATTGAAATATAAATTTTCATGAATTTTAAAGTGAAATTGCCATTTAATTTTATTGCCGTACTGGTGTAAAGATGAATATTTTGATGAAGAAAACCCATTTAAAATCAAATGAAAATGTTTAGGCGTTTGTAATAGAGTAATTTATTACATCACATATCGTAAAATCACATTCAATTCATACCATAAATAGATACCATTTCGTATCGATTTTATTTCACTTCTGAAAATGATGGCGTACCCGTTCCTTTCAACCCATATCAACATTCAACTTTGTTTACTACAAACGTAAAAGCGTGTACTACCTAAAATATTATGGTAAAAAATTTAAGAGTTAATGCATTATGAAGCGGTAACCTGATATTGAGTTAAACACGCTACAAACTTTCGACTACTTTGATGACGACATCGATTAAACTTGAAATAGCGTTGAAGTATAATTAAATTAAAAACATACATACTTATAAGCTATCGTTACCATATTATGTATCAATCTCAAAAACCATTTTAGATTTACACAAACATTTAGATAAATAGATGTATACATATCTTTTAGTGAAAATGAATCACAATTAGTACATTAAAATTACAAAGCCTATGCATGGCCACCTAGAACACAACAAAGTTTTGTATGTACAGATTCGTATAGCAAAAAATTCCATTGACTAAACAAGGGTAATTTTTGCGTGTAACGACTAGTCAATCAAATTATTTCTCTCATGGGTCAGTTTCTGAAGATAGTTACACAAACATTATACACATAGTGGGCAAATCTTACTTAAGTATTGTGTAGCAATGATTAAATGATTAGGTATTATTATAAATTACTGTAAATCACAATATTACTTATTTGTAGTACAATTAACAGACTATATATTTGTAATCATCATTGTATTGTAACATTTATAACTTACGAATTTCTGATAATAATGGAGATTAATGTTACACAAGCGATTTTAGTAAATGAGTTGGTTTTACAATAGAATGCTGATTGGTCATATAATTTGTACGCTGGTTTCAAATACAGGAAACATGGAAGTACATGCATAATAATAATATGCTAACTGCTTAGTACATTGAGTCGTTTTAAAACACATTATTCAAAATATTCAGCCATCTTGACCTTTCCTAATCCAAGCCGTTGTATATTAAGAAACAGGGACAGGTTTTTGATTAAATACTCGAGACTTTTTATGCATAAATATTATCTAGGTACTGCAGAGTGCTAGAAACTGGCCACTAGAGACGTTGAGTACGTTAATTTGGCAATTTATAAATTAACACAACTGTATACCAGCATATTAAAGGGTATAGAGGAATGAAACAATTTATAACGAAAAAGTATGGCACAAAACAACATGGCTTCCGTTACCATCTTTCCCTGGAAATCTCGTTTTGACACGTTACGCAAACCCCTGCTAATTGACTAAAAACTCCACAACGCTATCAACAGCCACTACACAAACATACACAAAAAATCAGCTTAACAATAATCATTAGCCTAAACTTGTTTGCCTTTAAATACTACACAATAATACAAACAAAATAGTTTACTGGAATTATACATTACGTTCGACCATGTCAAATTTTAAGCAATACTAACACAACAATGAATGCAATTTTCATATACAATTCAGGTATGTACATACATACATTTTAGAGCGTTGAAAATGCGAACTTAAATACATCAAAATGCGCAAAATAATATAAATCATGATACTGTACGAGCCACATGCTTTCTACTAAAACAAAAAACACATAGATATATCTGAGCTGCTAAATAAGACTATCATTGAAATCAAGATAGTACTGTAAAGTTACAACGATATCACAATCGATAAGTTATTAAATAAATACGCATTAAACTACAACTAATTTATTTAGCAATAAATTACGCGCAAGATTTACACGAATAAATGACTTTCTAGTCAAAACCCGATGGACCTCGGAAATGGTAGGGAGGATGACATATGGCTTATTCTTCCCCAAGAATTACATACTTGTCACGTATACGATGCAGGATGTGACTGCGGGACATACCACTGATAACAGGATACAAACCGGAAGATCATGCGTTTTACCCATCATGAATATCAATTTTGGGCAACTAAACCGAAATAAAACAGCAACGTTTCTGAAATTTTAGTGTAGCGGGAGAGATGGATAGTTTACAATATGAAGAGCTGCAGTACTGGTGCTCTGGTACTACGAATAAGACCACTGGTGTAGCAGGACGATGAGATATGCACATCCTTTCATTCCGCTTAAACAGGAACCGGAGATTCTTCCGGGTCGAGCTTATTGGCACAGTATCTACACCGGCAACAAAGGATAAATTTCCTCCTCTTCTTCGCGTGTGCTTTCACTTCACTTTATAGTTAAGAGATCTATATTGTATGGCTTAGTATATTGCATAATATACACGAACACAGTATTGTAATATTCCGCTGACGTTTGCCGGAGGACCAAGAAAAAATTGCTACAATATGTTTTCCTTTAACTCTCCAAGAAAGAACAGTAAGGAAAGAAAGGATGGAGAAAGCAAATATACAGTCAGCATGCGACTACAGTAGTCGAAATGAAAAACTATGAAGAAAAAGGACAAATAAACCTAGAAACGTGACCTCAGCATGCATATTAGATTAAGTTAGTCACATTCATAGGATTTCCTTATTCTAACCCTTTTCTCTTGGTGGTGGACACATAGCAGTTACACTTTTGAAGACGACGTAGTTACACGCTATGCATTATTCAACTTTTACATTTATCCTTGGCACTTTTCTCCCAACACCCTAACCACTGTCGCTCCAGCCACATTTCATCTCCACAAATACACATCAGCCGTGTCGTGGAAAAAAGGTGTACTCATCACTCACTCACTCTCTTTTCCCATCAACATTTGAAGTAAGAGAAAAGAAATGTATGAGCCCTTAAATTTTGGTGTGTATTTTTACTACTACACACATCCAATTTTATTTTATTTTTTTAAGGATACTAGGTATACCATACTTTTCATGTCATCATACCTGAACACCGTTTGTGTAAGGCTACAGAAGAATGGACGAGGAAAGGAGTCTGACATATTTCTGACAAGACATCTTCCACTCTCCACACAGTTTTAATCTTCTAGTCTACTTCCCATCAATTGGAAGGATGCAAGCTGCTGCGAATGTTCATCTTGTACATTATCATTTCTCTCTTCTTTCTTGTCTTTTAGAGGAGAGACCATAATATATGTAATATTTTCATTATGTTGTCACTACTCAAGGAATGTTGAACCAGGTAACTTATGCTTACTACATACCGTAATGCATTGTGCATACTTTGTAGGTAGTACACACGATCAAGGCTACAAGTTATCACGTAGTACAAGATGTATGAAAATCCTTGAATGGTTTTTGCATGCGTACGTGTGCCTAGTAAATAAATCCCTTTTTTGTGATTTCTGACTGACACAACAAATATAGATTGTGTAATGCAACAAATAATGCGGTGAGCATGACACATCGCTGACATTTCGGTTTTCCCAGTAATATGCATAAGAAAAAACTCATTTCATGAATGAATGGCCTTCAAAGAGAAAGTCTAATCATACGAATAATAATAACGATGGGTGGTATTGAGTTTCGAATAAGTATGTACACACTTCTACTTAATGTCATTTTACATACAATACTTTATTATGCGCATACAATTTACAACCTAGCATAATAACCACAACACAGAAATAACTCCGTTAAATCATGGCCAAGGTCGTTACATGGAGAAAAAGATTACTTGAAAGCATAGGGCTCTCATGGTAGTACTAGAATATCATTTCATGGTTCATAGAATCAATTTTATCTTCTAGATATTGAAACTTGCTAGGTTCTAGTTGAAACTAGTTTGAGATTTTTTATGGATTTTAAGTAGGAAGTATGTTGTAACCTAGCACAATGTGCCTGGAAGGAAGAAGGTGTATGAAGAAAGCAAGATCTCTACACCAACCATCCCGAAAAGTTATTTTTACTGTCTTCCTATTATATTTGTAGGATGGCTGGTAATAAGTATCGAATTCAACGTAGGTATTTCATTTCTTCACGTCATACGTATGTATAATAATAATCTATTGCCCAAGTTGGGAAAGTGCTCATGTTAGTTAATCGTATACGTAATACCATGCTCTAGTGCCCCCACATACCAGTATTTCATTCCCATGGCAAATATAACGTTCCATTTCTGGATCATGTTTTCTCCGGTCGACATGGTATGCCGTAGATAGTAACTTTTAACTTCATGTTTCACTAACTTCATTCCTTTCCGCGGCATTCTAATTTTACTTTCAGCGATCAGTCGTCTACTGGTCCCTTGCTTTCACCTACCATATCACATCGATACTTTACGTAGTCCTATGTATGTAGGTATTTACAACAAACCATGCTGGGGTATACAGAGACCAAAATATTAGAAAGACATTGTTTGTGTAGATTGAATGCTCCATGCAAAACCTAGTACATATAAAGAGAATACATTTTCTTATCTAAAGGAAACACCCAGACAATGCAAGCCTCCCACATGCTTTATGGAACAAGTAACTAGGAAAAAGAAAGTGTCAACTTTCACTGAAGTCCAGAGTAACAAATGGACCAACTTGGAGACTAAGTTTACTCTCTTTTAATTAAATCTCCGCACAAGATAGTCATGAAGGAAATGAGAGATAGGAGAAAGAAGGCACATCTGCATTGCAAATCTCATTCGCAACTAATTTCTAGAATACCGTAACACGATAGTTTGGACCAAATAATGAGGTGGATGGTAACAAAATTCCTTCGTACAGGAACAAGAGCAACATCTCCACTTTTGTCTAACCTGAATTCTAGAAAGTTAGATGTGAAATGATGTGTGCATACTGTTTAAATATTTGTAATGGCTCAAGGCAGAAAGCAGAATGCATGTTCTCCAAAAATGAGACTACGGAGGAACCAGACTTGAAAATGAAGACCTGAGGTTCAACTCGAAATATGTTTTTTGCTTTTGTAGATACATGCATAACATGTTTTGTTATTCACACAAAATTATCAAGTACACCTTTTCGTTACCCTATTATAAGTTAATACACTTTACATATAGTTAGCAAGATAACAAGATAAAATAACGAATTCAGGAAAGAGATGTTACGAGTACAATGTAATTTCCCACGAGTCAATTTAAACTGGATTTTAAAACTTAAAAATATATATATATATATATATATATATAAAGGAATGGTAACGTATGAACTTATAAAGACATAAAAATCGTTGCATTTTTAAGAAAAGTAACATAACGAAACCTTGCTACATTCAAAAAATCCCATCCGAAATGCCGTGAATCGGACAGATCTTGTTATCTTGGGCTACGCAAGATTACTTTCTAACTAAAAACAGAATGAAAATAGCGAAAATACTTACGTCCAAGGATGCAAGGCAGTACCAGCAGAATACGTGCTTACACCGTTTACACATCATCTGAGCACATCCAGAATCTTTTTCGATAGGTACGTGACAAAACGGACACTTCTTGATAGAATCCAATGAAAATAGCTCGTCATCTTCGGAACTCAGCTTGCCTTGTTTGATGAGTTTCCGACGGAAGGACTCACAACTTGAGTCCGGATGCCAACTCAATTTACACTCTGCACAATAGGTTTTCCGACAAGTAGGACAGTTTATAAGAGGAAGACTACGTGATCCTCCAACAGCGCCCCCGCGAGCTCTGTCATTTTCCATCATAAAGCCCCCTGTCAATAAAGAACTGCCGTCCTGGATTTGGCAAACGGTTTCACAGCCCGGTGATGGACACCACATCAAATTGTTATCTCTTTCTACATCTGTAAATATAAATTACAAAACAAGAGCTTTATTAGCACCTAATAGAAAATGATTTCATATAAATGTCGCTTATACGTGAAACTTATCGGATCCATATATTGTAATTCAGTTTTGTTACACAAATTGAAACATAAATTTTATTTTATACTTTCAAAGAATGACTTGCTGGCTAAGTAAAGCCTTCTTACCTCTGAAAAGTTTGAACTTTTTGTGCTTTTCTATAAGAACCGGTGGCACCAGATGCTCAACTTCCAAAAGTCCTAAAACTCCTTGCTTCTCACAACTTGCGTCCGGACATGCTATCTCGTCAGCTCCTTGTTGGATTTCGAAACTTACATAGCTAATCAAACACTGAAATAAGAAAAAGAAAGAAGATTTAGTCTACATTGTCCATCAGACCCCAATAAGCTTGCTCATGCTCCCTAAAAATTCCCACAAATATCTGCATGATGTAACCCTAACATAATTACTGAATTGAGATAACTGAACCGGATAAGATAGAATTTACCACTGTTGATTACGATTATGATTATGTGTTAATAACCACATCACGGCCACGCGAATTACATGCAATGCCTCTAGCGACATCTTATTTAACAAGCCATATTAAATCACGTTTTGGCTACGCGAACAATTTCATACTTGGCAATTTCTCTTCATATGATCTACTTTTTGTTAATCCGTGAAAAATGGGTGAAGACTGTCAAACTACTAACTAGGATTTTACGGTACAGCAAATCACACATTTCCGTTAGCCTGGCTTTCTGATACTAGAGCTGTCAGTAAAAAAGCCTAAGTAGGTCTTGTACATACTTTGTAAATGATTTCTTCACGGTTACTACACACTACTTCCTAAATGTCCTAATAAAACGGGTTATTGCCTAAAACGGCTATAAGGCACGTAACTGACGTAAGCACGTAGGAGCTAAACTGTTTAGAGACGCCTGAATTTTTTGGGGTTTTAACAGTTCGGAAGAGTGACCTAAGCCAAGAGATTGTAGATATATTCAAATACCTATAAGGTTCTTAACTTTTTGTATCCACATTAATATGTATACCTATATACCAACGGTTAGAGTTAGAAGCACTCATACTTAGTAATATATTTTGAAAGAACATGAGACAATAAAAAAGTTTTTGACAATACTTTTACAATAATGCCACACATATATATGATGACTTACGTCTTTGCAATATCGGCAGGAACAGGCAAGGATTTCCATCGTATCTTCCAATCGTACGTTACAAAGACAAAGTCGACAAAGTAGACTTTGCTCGAATGGGCCTTCTTTTTCTTTCCATCCGAATGACGCCACACTACTTGATCGAGAGTAGGATGAATGAGCACTTAAACTACCACTAGTAGCACAGAATAAACTCGTATTATTGACAGATACATTTCTCCTCAGCCGATTAACCGGAGTCAGTGGGGCAGGACCACTAAAGCTGTTGTCTGAAATGGATAACTGACTTCTGGATTTGTGATGATGGCCAATCCCTCTTACAAGAGTGTTGGCCGAGTCCAGCTTATTGCTATCACTTTCACTGGCAGCCGGAGATGAGGAAATTCCTGAAGACCCTAAAAAATATTTATTTGCGCCCAAACAATTATTCCCGTCATTGCTCCCACTACTATACATATTACTGCTACTGCCACTGTTTGAGGAACTACTTGCAGAGCTGAGTTTCCACCCAGATAAAAGTTTACTTGTTCTTGTGGAGGAGTGGAGAAGACAATTCAGCGCAGATGAGGACGTTGAAAATATTTTTTCCTTCATTACCCTCACTTTCCCACCTACATTACTGGAAGTATTTGTTGAAGAAGACGACAAGTGTGGCAAGGCAGTGCCTGATGTGACAGGAAAGTTGGAGTAAGTTCCCACACCGCCAGAAGTAGAGTTTCTTGCATAGTGACTAGTAGAAGTACCACTGCTGTTGCTAGTTACAGGGCCGGCAGTGTTGGTGGTTGTTGTTGGAACGCCTCCATTGAAGTTTGATAGGGCTAACACAGTCTCACATTTCCTCATTGACAAACTTTGACAAGGAGATCCATCTTTCACATTAAAAGTACTACAACAGGGCGCTGATGGCGATCCACATCCCAACGAGCCACAGCCATCAGTAGCCATAGTTGTCCTTGCTTGGCTCAAAGTCGATGGCATCTTCATAGCTGAAGGAACAGCTGCAACATTTCCATTAGGAGTTACACAAGAAGCATGATGATTTTCACAAGATGAAGAGGAAAAGTCTGAAGTTGTATCCATGTTGTGACGACTAGGCTCAAAGGTACTACAACTTGGTTGATGTAATGCGGTACATGAGAGAAAAAGTGTTTTACAGCTTGCATTCCGTCGCATTCCTCCAAACTCTCTCTGGTCCATCATTCCAGCTACACGGGTTGTACAAGGAGCATTAGACTTTTCATCTAAATAGTAACCACAGTATTCTCCAGTTGAGCTTCCAGCTGCCGACGCCGCTGATATGGTTGATGGGCGCACATCATACGGTGAGTAGTTCTGTGGACTACAACATTGCTGATACGTTCCTCCACCTCCGCCACGTCCTCTTTGAATATTTTGGGATGCTAGGCCATCATTACGGAAACAATTTCCTGGAGGTATCATCGTTGTACTACAAGCGGTATCACTGTTTAGACTTCTGTGAAAATTCTCCGGCACAAAACAAGAATCCGGACTTTCATCACTTTTTCCGCTGCTACTGCTGCTGAAGCTGAAGTCAGTGCTTAGTGGAGAGAAACAGTTGTTTTCCACTTCTATTCCAGTCTTAGGGTATGAGCTTGCATTTAAAACTCGGCAAAAAGTGCTTTCACTACTTTCTCTACAACAACAAGTATCTCTCATACAAGCATGATATCCCGATGACTCACATTTACAGCTTGAGCTACCACTTTCACTAGTGCTTTCACTGTTATCGCCTGAAGGAGAAATTTCATCTTTGCTTTCTCGTAATTTCAGCTCGTTCTTGGAACGAGACCGACTGAGAAGGCTCTTTAGATTCGTAGGCATTATTACCACCTCACCTTGCCCCTCTTTCACTTTCTGATACTTGCGTAATAATGAGCAAGCAAACCGTGTGTGAAAAAGATTCACTAGTGTGTGTATACAATCTATAAATGTATGTCTTGGTGAGAGCTACGAAAAATTGATACTTGTTTGGACCAAGGAAAATGAAAACGCTTACACTAAATTGTTCTTTTTACTTCCGTTCTCAAACCTTTCAGTCTTCAGTTGGATGAAATATAAAAATGAAGGTATATAGAGAGCACACATACATCGTCATTCCTCATGATTCCTCCTTTTCCATTATGATGCTTCTTCTTCCGACCATTTTTCAATTTAAAGGGTTCTATGGCTCTATTGTCCTTTTTCATTCCCTCTTCACTCAACTCCTTCTTTCCGATTCGTGTTAGTTTTCGGTTCCTTCACAGACAAAAGGTGCTTGTTCCGCACAGTATCACCCGAGCCAAAACCAATGAACTCTTTTCCGTCTTCAGATTCCTAGTTTAAAAAAAGTATAATCAGATATATGTATTTAGAATCAAATTCATATGCTTTTCAACACAATATCCACATGCATAACCATCAACCAAAACATTACTTGTGGCATAAACTGTTAACATGACCATATTTGATATTGCTTTCATCCACCACTACTGCCATTAAGTTTACTTCAAAGGAAGTAAGGAAAAAGGAGAGAGAAAAATGAGACTACGTTTGAAAGCCATTTTTCCTGGATTCAATACTTTCTCTTCACAATACTTGAGTGTCTTTTTTGTGCCAAACATTCAATGTATTGGAATGGGAATTGGATGCTGTACGCAAGGCCACCAAAATACATGCATAACTTACTGCATATATATTGATACGCTTTCTTCTGTTATCATATCTTCAACCACGGAGTACGCATACATGAATAAAAGTTATATCAATTCCCAAGAACCCTGCGTAATGTGACCTATAGATAAAAGATATCTCCTGAAGTAAATCCACCACTTTAAATTCCCAGACACTCAATCTGTGAAAGTGATTTGGTTCTTGTGCTTGCTTCTTCGAATTACGAGATCGTTTGACAATACAACA
Organism: Orchesellides sinensis; assembly: GCA_027744375.1. Lineage (NCBI taxonomy): Eukaryota > Metazoa > Arthropoda > Collembola > Entomobryomorpha > Orchesellidae > Orchesellides > Orchesellides sinensis. The sequence continues at coordinate 24,079 of JAHZNG010000534.1, forward strand.
AATTCTCTTCTCAAAAGAGCTATTAAACTTTGTACTTCATGCATATTTTATATATATTGTACGCACACAGGTAAAAAAAGTACAATGATCTAGTAATGTTACACAAGATCAGAAAGAAGTACAGTGATGCTTGTATTGAAAAAGGAGAGCGCACATCTATTTTGAGATAGGGATGAATTAAGGATAATATCAAATTCCAAAATGTAAACTTCAAATAAAGTATGGCTTATTTGAAGTTCGAAATTGCTTGAATTCTGAAGAAGAAAATAAGCAACATACTCAGATCAGACGTTTAGCCGCAGCCACATCAAGAGATCAGAGATATGCTGTTTTAGATGGTATATGGATAAGAACACCGAAACATTTATCTCTTTCTGTTTTAGTCATAATGAATATAACGTTGTCTACAAAATTGATTTTAACCTTTGATATGATGTTAATCATATAATCAAATCGAAAACATAATTGAACCAGGCTACTGGACTCTAAGAACTGGAAATTTACTTATCAAAATCGTAAGGTTTTGAAGATGTTGGTGTATTAGTAATAGGATTATGCTGAATTTAATTGCTTAACTTTTAAATGAAGTAAATATTTTGTTGAAATATGCATGAATAATATTGGTTTACTTACAAAACCAAGACAAGATTGTAGCAGAATTGAGTAATTTCCATTTAATGATGATACGATGAATTAAAATCTTTCTTTACAAACTTTTAAAAATTATTCGAAAACTCTGATAGCACCAGAAAATAACTTTTAATAAGTTATTTACTAGAAATAATCTTTATTGAAGAATTCTAAATGGATAAAAGTGGTATTGGGGGAAAGGCACAAAATGTACACTATTCTGTCACAAATTAAAATGTTATGTACATAATTGAACTTATATTATCTCTATCTAGTATAGCCTACGTATTTTTAAGTCTATCATGAGTTTACTTAGTTATCCACAATTTCAACAAACGTACTTTACATATCACGGCAAGTATCACGGCCTACAACTCACAATCACCACCACTGGAAAACTGGACTGAAGTTGCCATGTTTTAGATTTTTAGTGTACACAAACTGAGTTGCCATGAAAACGGGTACGGTTCCAAGTTCATTTTTTGTCCAGTCCACGGCTAGGTTTCATATTCCTAAAAACGTTCTGGAACTACTTAGGCTTCATTTGTAAGCCAATATGTAGCGCAGCATTAAGTGAACTGCAACCAATTACTGGTTTTGTAAGGCTTCTACGTAAAATGGATTGTGCTTACTCTTGACTCTTGATATACCTTGCGAATTGGTCACGTCACAATATTTGCAAAGGCGGATTGATTGATTTTGATTGCAGCAAAATGTATAAAGCGTTACTGCCAATGATGCATGTAAATGAATATTTTTGTGAATTACTGAATTAGTTATCCAGAAACAGCACCACACTATTTTAACACTGATTGCAGATAATTCACATGCCAGGCTTCATCTAGAATTTACATTCGCACCTTATATAAATAAAACCATATTTAGCTTAAGAACAACGAAAATCTTTAAAATAATTAAGATTCAAGATGTACTTATGAAATGACAGGATGTTTTTGAATAATTGTTTTTAGAGAATTCTGGGAATTGGATTGTTTCAGTTTGTTGTAATCCCACATACCCATGCGGTCAACGAATGTATGGAAATGATGATAATGCTAAAGCCTGAATTGTTGTTGTACTGACCTTTCCATCACCACTATGAATTAATTGTTTTGATGATCTTTCTCACCAGGATTAGTCATATCCATGTATTTACATGGTTATTACATTGGGGTATTCAAATTACAAGAAGTAGGTAGGGAGAATTATTAAGAAACACTTAATTTGTGTTTTTGACGAGTAGACGAGTTTTTATGTATTTAATGAATTTTTGATTACAGCAACATGGACTATGGAACAATATAAGCGTATATTACCTTGTCCGAGTCTCACTTGTCAGTGGTAATATCAAATTTCTCCAAAACAAAAATCGAGTAGTATGCATAATGTACAAGTATATTTTTCAAGGTGAGAAACTTATTTGCTGCGAAAATTGATGTTGGCGTGTCTGATTGATATACAAAGTATAGAAAGTGTACAACGCTTGACGCTTCGCTGCCTTGAAATACGATCGAAATCGAATATAGATCTAAAACAGCCACAGCTAAACTGAACTGACAGCTGGAATTTGGGATTGATGAATCAGTATGAATGTCAAACAAACCAGAAACTAAATTTAGTTTAGCAAAACAGCTAAATTAAGAGAGTATTACACATGCAAAATGTGTATTAACACTGTTTTACTAATGCTAACTTACATATGTAGCAGCCTGAAGCACTTTTTTAGAATGTATGGAAGTTTCGCTTGTGAACAAATAGTTCTAGAAATGAATGAGAGCAAGGCAGCAAAAGGACTTCTTTTGGCTTGCTAACATACATGTATGGCATGTAATATTCATTCTCGTTATCTAATATAGTTTCCTACTAGTTTCGTATAATATGTATATCTTGAATCTTGTATGGTAATGCTATTTTAGTTCGTTATAATACATACATCCCCACTATTCTACCATTTAGCAAAACGGAAATAAGCAGAGAATGTTACAGGTCCCTATATCAAATTCTGAATAAGTCTCAGAGTGCCGTTTATTTTGAAATAGTCTTAAAACGGTTGTATAGAGATAACATGTACGAATAAAAAAATCATGCCAAGTGCAAAGAACCATCGAAGAGCAATCATATCATTTCCGTAAGTCTGGTGTCCGGAAGTTACAAGCTATACAAACATAACCCACGATACAACTAAACTAACAGATTTTCCTTTAGTATCCCAACTCGTTCATTTACAAAAGGCTTACTTACAAGAGGAAACTCGAATTCCATACAAACGATCCTTTTTATTTAACCTTGCTTTTTGTGAAAAAGACAAACTAGTATCTTATTGGCTTCACAGCCATAAAAAACATAATCTCTTTAAATGTAGAAGTCGTTTTACTTGTTAATGTCCGCTGAAAGTTATATTTACAAAGTTGTGCATACATTTGTTTATTCCTGAGTATGTATATATACACAAGAATGTTTGCCCGTAAGTAAGAGCATTTAGCAAAAAATTTCTCACAGTGAACTTGTCTTTCAAAAGTTGCAAGACACATTTATGGCAAAGCACGCAATACATTGTCACTCTTTATAACTCTCATTAAATAATTACACATCTCTGTCTGCTACACATTGCTATAATCCTGATTTGTACACACACGAGCTGAATGTATGCATATGTAGTAAATGTATGCATAAAAATGCCCTTTTAATGACTTTGTTAAATTATGTTTGTTTATAACATGCACCAAATTTGTACAGAACAAGAATACTCGCACAACCATACCAGTAGAGGAAATGCTAGACTACTACAACAGATTGAGACAGTTTGCGAAAAAGGTTCGTATTGATTATGCAAGTATGTATGCAAAAAATCTTCTCATTTTGTTTGTGTAGGTTGAGTTCAGGTGCTTATATACTGTATGGCTTTTCAACGTGAAGGTTCTTTCGGTCATAGCTCATATTGCCTATTACGGTATAAACAAGTGGTGTAAAGAGATTAGACATATTTGCATGTGAAGTCCATGTGAGTCTTTCTGCTGACAACTTTCTTGTGGATAAATATGTATTATGTACTGTTTGCATATAGGAAAATCAAATTAAATTACTAATCATAAAACCTCACGTACGAGATTGTATCATAATCCATGAGGTAACATAAACAACCGGCTAAACAGAATCCTAGTTATAAATGTTGTTAGCGTTTACATAAGGTGGTCAACAACATTACGGCAGAAATACAGAGTGAAACTTCTATTTTGCATGTTATCTTGTTATGGATCATCATGTTCACGAATAAAATGGCTCTATGTAATAAGTCATTATTATGTGTCCTGGGAAAATGTATGTAATCTCCATTGGAATATTCAGATGTTTACAAATATACATGTCTGAATTCCTACGTACAAATGTCAATATTGTCAATTTACCATTTATCGAAGGAATACATCGGTAAAAATTGCTCTTTCTTTAGATTCTGACTTTGTTAGTTATTGCCCTCTAAATGGACTACCTAAGTTATGATCATTAAGATAAAATGTTACCTGTGAAATTAAATTCCTTTTTGTATCTGTTACCCGATTAATGATTCAGGATCCATATTTACATTAAATTACATGCATATCAGTCGACTGAATTTTCTTTATTAATGCAACTGAAGTTCAAGAGTAACTTTGTTTGACTTATCATCAAATAACTCGTTTTGTTATTGACTATAATTAGCATTGTTATTCCATATTTCCTGCGGTTGAAATCATCCTGTTCTTATCGATACAAATGTAATTACTTTTTAATGGGAGTTACTTTATAGCTGGTTAATAGACACGTTATCTGCAACGTCTATCATTATGCATTATATTTAACTACTTTATTCCAATATCGATTTTTATCAATCTTTGACCTGATCGAGATTAAACTTGAACTAAACACAATCACCAGAGTCCAAATATTATTGTTGAAATGTAAATCACTTTGCTGTATTCATTGATGAAAGTTCAGAAGAGGACATCAAAGCAACAAATGGTATCAAATGATCAAACTACTCATCCTTGTTCCGTTATTTGCACCCACCCATACGTTATCAGTCGTGAATTTCTTCCGTGTTTTTCATCAAAACACGGCAAGTTGATGGGGATGCCTTCTAATAAAATAATTTGTCTCAATTAACCGTGATTCCTTCCTACAGTTGACCTCACTCAATAAACTCTGTAGGAATACAAGTAGATAAGTGGGCGGTGCTTCTATTCCTGAATGGAATTTCAGGCACAGTGCATGTCGTTTTGATTTATTTTGTTTTTGATTGTACTGCCAAATTGTATTAAGTGATTTCAACAAAATTTAGACCTTAAAAGAGCTTAAATTATACCTACGTGTAATTCTACATTATTAAACTATAACAGCCAAATGAAGCTAGTAATAAACAAAACCAGAAGGAATTCTGTCAGTCAGAATGCTGTATTTGTATGTGATAATTTTATTCCGTAGATTTAATGATGGCTAAAAATGTGCCATTTTGCGGAAAGCACAATACGGCAAAGTACTAATATAAGTAATTTTATGTGCAGCGTACCATAAACATCCTTTTAAGCGTAGATAAGGGCATTTCCGGTTTATCCTTTGGTATGCAACATCAACTAATTTCGAAATCAAATCCACTGATCCATTCAGCACGCTCTCAGACTCAAGCAAAATGTGTTGTGATGCAAGACTATAGACATATAGGATGCAGTAACATATTATACGGGATGATTAAGGAAAAAATTATCTATCTATTAACCTACTTTACTGCAACTACACAATATTATTATTATTTGCAACTGGCAACGTGTGAGAAAGATAACAAAAATAATTGTTAAAGCGGCTAATTGTAATAGTTCTAGTACACGGCTCATTACGCATTATCATAAAAGTTTTGTAATTGACACTGTCTGTCTACACGTATAAAATATTGGTATTGGTATCATCATATCAACACAGTAATTTTAATTGTGTGTATCAGTTCAGCATAAATACATTGTACAGAGATGTATCGTATGTTATGTAGTACAATATGAAAGGCTTCTGATTTACCTTTAATGAGGTACATATAATACTATACTGCTAATGTCTTACTATGTGCCCCCTTTGTGTAAACCCAAAATTATTCATCCCCCAAGACAAAGCGCGTCTTGAATATGCATCGGATTTCATTAAAACAAGTGAGAAAAATAAACACATTGGATGTAATTTACATGTGGTCTACTGCAACCCAAACAAAAAACTATACAAGTCTATTACGTATGCATATCAACTTCGACAATCGACACTATAATTAATCTTAAATATGCGTGTAAAAAGGGATGATTCAATACTGCACTGTAATCTCAGACGGTAAACAGCAGTTACCTGAAAATAATAGAAAATGTGCGAAGGCAAAAGGTATAAATAATGAGAATTTTTTTGTCCATTGCGTGACTGCAACTTTTCAATTTTATGTTACAATACAAATATTTAATGTAACCTCCAATGTTTTCGTTTACATAACAAAAACAATTTTCTCCTGATTTTCCATTACAAGTTACGTTATGCATAACACTGACATCCGCTAATATACGGATGAAATTAGCTAACTGTATCAGTATTTCAGCAAGAAAGCAGAAAACTGCAGAAAGATAAATTGGACATGCATGCCTCAATTATGTAGATTTCCTGCAAGTTTTATATCCATACATTACTTTGGCACTTCTCTTAAAAAACAACTTAGCACCGGTAAAAATAAAAACAAAACTAGCCTAGCTTCTATTACTTTAGGCATTTATTACTTGTTGCTAGAATGGTACTAATTGGCTCTACTGTTTTATAACCGTACAGATCTACTTCTATTCACTCGTCGTCCTCCCTACATTAAATGAAATGGCACGAGACAAATGCCTAATTGGCTAAGTGACTTCTTTATTCATTTTAAATATTCAACCATACCCCCACTTCATCAGCAACTTTCAACTAGAACCCTAGTTTGCTAGCAACCTTATAGGTTGTACTTGAACCAAATGTATGAAGTCATGCAAAAAGTTTTTCATCTGTCCCCAGCTGCATCTATTCTCAACTTGAAATGAGATGGATAACATATTAACATTGGACAAAGACACATACTACGCAACACATAAAACATGCGAATCCCTATCTATCTTTCAAATGAAGCCTCACTTTATCGCAAACTTTTTTATGGTACAAGGAGAACCGGATACTCTATATGATGACTCTCTGATCATCTGAGAGGGTGTTGATGATGGCTGACACTGTGACATTATTACCCCTCTCTCTCTATCTCTTAAAACTTGACAAGTGACAACATAAAAGTCATGAGTAATTTTTTGAATTAACACTCATGACAAAAGCAGGACTTTGTTAAGCACAAACGCATACAGAAGTACAACTAAAAGAACTCTCTTTTGTGCTTACCACAATTGAACCTACCAATTACGATCTTGACTTCAAAAAGTACTATTGTGAAATCAACTGTGCAAAAAGTTCAAAAATTATGTTTAATCACATTTGTAGACAAAGTTAACTGGAACATTGGCCGTGTTAAAATAATTCATGAATGCATACGCCATAAATTGGGATAGAGAACATGAAAAACTTTTATGTACAAATTGATGGCATCATATTTTCTATTTGATTTCATGCCGACTGGATTTAGATTATGCCACGGGCATGCTTATGATATGACGATACTGATTGTCAACCAGAGAGTAACTAAAGGAAAGTAGATCAGGTCAAATACATCTGATCCAATCAGATCTCTATATTAAACGTGTACTAATCTTACATTCTCTTATTATCCAATGTAACTATTCCCTTCTACATGTTGTTTCCCAAATAATGGTTTTACAAGTATGCTTTGATTGCAAATCAATGTGAAATATGGCTCGCTGATAGAAATATGTATAGAAAGGCCAGCATGACTATTTTTTACTACTAAAATACAATTCGGTTTGCTGTGGTAAGAGAAAGGAAGTATCATGAAGCATAACCACCTATATCCATCCTTTTTATCCGTCCGTCTTCGTTACCTCAGACCTTTTTTTAACATTGCATTTCTCAAAGACTCTATAGAGCTACTGACTGAGACTCACTCAACATGACTTTACGAAGAAGCCTGCCTGCCGTCTGCCAAGAAATGCCAAAAGAGCACGCATCAACCTTGTGCTCAGCTTGTTGTTCACCGTTTCTCCAAGAAGGAGTTTTGGTTTGGAACTAACAAAAGTTTTCAATACATAAAAAATCCCTAAGCTAAAGCCAGCTTTACTGACTCTCTCAACTCAGTATTATTGCTCTATTGCTCCCTACCCACCAATACCAATACAATATATGGGAAACCGACAATATTCTCTTCAGATACCTATCTAGTAATAGGCAGTCAGCCTCCGGGGGTATTATTACAGGGATTTGTAAAAAAAAGAACGGAATCCTCTACACTCCTTGTATGTAATTTCCTTTGGAGAGTTGAAGGAACTTATTTTGTATGTATAAATTGTAAAATGTATATATAATTTAATATTACT
>JAHZNG010000535.1:0-10344 GCA_027744375.1 Orchesellides sinensis
ATCATCAGTAAAACTTTATATGCCAGAACATCTAGGAAGACTTGCGTGGCCGGCTTTTGCACCCAATATGCATTTTATATACTACGTATCGTATATAGTATCAAACTACTATTCTTGCATAGAAAGTTATATCACTACCCTTCATACGTAATCTGTGTATGTACGTAAAACGAATGTATGTACATCCAAATCCAAATTGCAATGTGAGAATGTGGCAAGAAACTATGTCAGTATGTGAATACTGTGACATCAAGTTATAAGGGAATATCAAATACATACGTAGAATGTATATTTATCCTACATGTATGAAGAAAGCACTTGGAGAATAAGATAAGAAAACGACTTTTGCAATAATGTACCAGATTCTAAGACTGAAAGTAGAAATAAGTCAACCATATTTTTTCACCTATGTATATCACTTTCTCTGTGTTTTTATGCACAGAATATACATGCAATTCTAGTTTATGCTAAAAAAGAAAACATGTATATCAAAGGGAATCAGACTTGAAGTCAGTTCTCCGTTGTACACTCATGCATTCGTTGTCCATTGTCTTTCTTTTAGTAGCCTACTGGCTAGAATATGTGTGTGTAGCATTTTCACAAGTCTTTTTTGTGCATATTGTACATGTATGTGCAATGTGTGTATTTCAGATATTATGTTACATCATTTTGAAAAGGGTCGTTTTAATATACTGCATTGAATTTTACATCACAAAGAAATCCGGGTTGACACTGAAAGGGAAAAAAAGGTTTGCGAGAAAGTCCTATTTTTCATTTTCGTTATTATTCCACTTTCACTAAGAATTTGGTGACTTGGATTTCGGATTGATAAAATACATGCAAACCACTGCAAATTTTTTACCAAAAAGTTGTATTACGCGAGCGGAAGCGGGTAAAGCTGTTGGAGTTTTCTAGCGACTTGCAATAACACGATGAAGTAAGCAGAGAGAGGAAAGCAAGGATGTGGTAAATTCACAAAAGAAGGAAATGATTTTCTTTGGAAAAGTGCAACAAAACGATGAATTCATAACTCTCCTTTTGTACGTAACTAACTACACATGCAATCACAAAAGAAGGAAATGATTTTCTTTGGAAAAGTGCAACAAAACGATGAATTCATAACTCTCCTTGTGTACGTAACTAACTACACATGCATACAGTTTGAACTTTTGGCATTTAAATAAATCACTCGAATCGTCTGTAGGTAAAATAGTACGAACTTTGAATAGTTATTTGCAAAGATACATGTATTTTCTCTTTAAAGAAAACTTTATACAGCCGCAGTTCCATTTTTTGCCCTATTGAGATTCAATAGAGCTATTTTCAGTGGAGGATGGAGGGTTCCACTTGAAAAAGTTGCAGATTTTATTCTAATTGGCTTCAGTTTGCTGAGAAAGACACGTAAAAAGGGAACAGAGAAAGCCCCAGTGTTTTTCCTATTCTGTGCCATGCCTCACACACACGCATATCTCTACTTCTTCTCAACCATAATTTTCAAGTTGGAATGGGTAAAAGTGTGAGTAAGTGGGCTCGTTATTTTTAAGCACCTTAGTTTGGTTCAAGTCCTTGTCGTTTGTGAGCATCATCATGTATGGAATAGTGAACTCACTCAGACTTCCCCGAGTCCTGCCTGGCATGCCACTTCTCTGTACCGGACTGTGGACAAGAAGACAGTGTTTGTTGTCTTCTTGATGCATACATATGCATGGTGTGTATATTGTACGTAGGAAACCTCGATAGTATTATTTTTACGTTGAATAACGACAAAGCTTGTTCTCCACGTAAACTTTTTTCTGTTTTGTTGGTCGGTCATTTTCATCCCGTTACATTTTATTCATTATAATGTGTGTACTTTTCTAGACATCATTAGATCACAGCAAAGTACAAACACTGAGCTCTCTCTCTCTCTGAATGATGTGTGTGCATAGAAGTGTACGCGTGTGGAAGACCAAGTCAATAGTTTTTATGTTTGTCCTCTTTCACATTAGTGAGTTGGCTGTGCCGACATTTATTTTTAGTTTGGTAAGTTATGCATGCATTTTCTCCCCAGAGAAAAAATGACACTGCTACATTGTAGTCCTGGGATTTCCAAGTTCAGAGTAGTTGTTGTGACCATTTCTTTTGATTTTTTCATCGTTTGACCAGATATATTTGTTTACTGTGCGATTCTCTCTTAGTTCTGCATTTTTTCTGATAATCAATGTATACTCTCATCGCCACATGAGCATTGAGCTGAAGCGACCATACGGTTAGGATATTGAAGGACCATGCTGTTTGCACATCAAAGAACTTAGGATCAAAGTAGACAATAATTATTATGAAAACAAAGTATGTTTTGCCTTTCGAAACAATCATAGTTCATAGTTATGTCCACAAAATGAAAATGTATAAAAATATGAAATGGAAAAGTTTCTTTTGGAAAAAGCAAAGTAAATATTAGTAACCCGCTACGAAATGGTTTGAGTATTGTCCATTCCATTCTGACAAGGAAGTATGTATGCTGCATTAAATATGGTTTTGTTAGTTGCATTTAACTGTCTCCAACGATGCGATTGCGATGCGATGTTTTGTGTTGTGGCCACAATTGCTAAATTTTTATACTGTCTTTTACAGCTTTACAGTAGTATACATTACCGTGCACGTAAATGCACCTTATGCTTGGTGAAAGTGTACAAGCTTTGTTGTTCATTGGAGAAAGCATGCTTTGTTAGTGTATATGGTATATGATACACAAAGAAATTCAATAATAAGTTCTATATAAGTCTGTGATGATACATGAGATATGTAGGTAATGTATATATGCACAAAATGCGTAAATCTATTGTAATTCCTCTGTGTCTGAAGCTTTCTCTTCATTCTTTAAAAAAAAGTTTTATTTCGTCAGCCACTAGGAAAGTTTTTTTTTAAATGGAATGCAAAAGCAAGCAAAGTTTTGCTCTCTTTTTTTAACTCGTAACAAAAAAATAATAATGAAAACTTTCCTCTTTTCCAACGTCTTCGTTTCAGTGTGCGCACTCTCGCTTTTTTACTTTACTAAGTCGAAATCAGTAACTATGAACTTGGAGTGTGACTACATTATTACAATTTTGTTTGGTAAGACGCTGCTGAGCTTGTTGTCGACTATCTTGAGAGCTGATTGCGAGTTTTGTAAGCGTAACTTACATGCTCTTTTTTACAATATTTCATGAAGTTTGGGAGCAAGGACTGTTGTATAACATCCATATATTTGCTGCGTTGTTGTTTGTGTACGAGAACAGATCAACTATTCTCATAATATCTCCTACTGTGCACTTACAAGTAAAAAGCTTTACGTTGTATCAAAAGTTGGTGTGTACCGTTTACCACTCCTAAGACCATCATTCTCGCTTTTTGTTATGTTCTCTGAAAAAGAGTGGAAAAAACTATTCATGTAGTATCGCTACACTGAGTCCCAAAGATTTTGCTTGACTTTTCAACTGGAACGACGAGGAAAGAGCAAAATAGAGAAAGCGATTTTCTTTGGTGTGGTTTCACCTCCTTGGGCTGCAAAGCTGTGGTTGTTTGGGTTTTAGACTGACGATGTTAAAAAACTTGGGAAAGTTAAATGCGTGAGAGGAACAAGAAAATTTACAATATTTACTTAACTTGTTTCCAACAACAAAGTCCGAATCGAGAAATCTCTTGAAAACAAAAATTTAAGTTAATCCACAGAGACCTTACTTTTCTTTTAGTTAGGTCTGATATTTTTGCTTTTACCTTTTTGGGGCGATAGGGACTTTTCAGTTTTTAATAGAGGTACGGTGGATATTAAAATACTCGTTTTGGTTGAATATTGCGGAATGATATCATATAAACAATAATTTCATTCTCAGCATATTATGCTATTATAGTTTTAGCTATAATATATTTTTACCGTAAATATTCAAAAGACCTGAAAATTTCTCTGTATTAATGTCTTCGTATATCATTACATATGTAACAATAAAGGTCTTCACACTTCAATTTACTGCAAAACCAGAAATCTTAGAATTTCTTGAATGCGAAATAATTAAGTTGCTTTTATTTGAATTTTTTACTAGCATCCACCCCAGAAACAAGACAATGTCCCAACCTTGGCCAATTCACAGTTACTGGCTTAGTACGGGATGGAAGAATTATCAAAGACGAATGCAGTAGTGAAGGATTTACAACGCTGCGTGTTGGATGTAGCAGTCTGGATACACTACAGTTTCGAGCGGAATGCTCGTCCTCCGCCGATGCAATAGCAGGTACTGTACATATTTCTTGTATATTGAATTGAAATTTAGAAGAGCTTAATTAGCTAGGCCAATAATTCCATACAAGTAATATGAATACTCTCGATAATTAAATAACTAAATTAAACTTCTTATGTAGGACTGTTCCGAGCTGAATATTCATGCCACGGCTGGTGGGAGGAGATGGGCGTCAGCTACTTAATCACCACTCCATTGTCTCGAGCATCAACCGGGGCAAGGCGCTACTGTTTCGTCTTTCGGGAGACATTAGAGCCTCAACAGGATAAATTGAGGCAGAATCAACAACGTCTTAAAAAGTCCAACATTGTGAAGTCTTCCTCACTCCTCGGCTATCCTACCGGGAGCGGAGATGACTCCTCTTCGTCTTCATTAGACGTGAATCCTGAGTACTCTGAGCCAGAATTCAAACGAATTCTTCACTTTTCCAGTATTGCTGACTCATGTCGGAGAAATGTTGCTCCTGGGATTGAAGGAAACTTGGCTTTCAATGTCACTAGTCATGGTAAGAATGAGCAGGATACATACATAGTTGTAGTATATGAATTGTTATTTCATTTATTTGTTTCAAAAACTACTTCCCATGCCTCCTCCTCTACTTTGACCATGTGAATTTGATGACGATGAACAATTTTCACGTATTTATGTATACACTAAGCCAGTTTCATGTATCATACATAGTATCGTTTTAATCTTTTCTTTTCGAGCTTTCACTCTCGATTCATCATACACACTCCTCCACCACTTATGGCTATATCCCTTTGGTGCACGTTTTTTCTCGGCTTAGCTCTACTCAGACTGGGTCAGACTGAGATTCTTTGCTTTTTGGCTGCTTTTGCTTTTACACTTGTTTCTTTTCTCTTGGGGTATTTATTCATTTTCAGCTAGTTTGCTTTGTATCATCGTCTGGGAAAGAGGGTATCAGAGTGGCAGATTATATAAAAAGTCAAGACCTCTTCTTCTACGGTGAAGATGATGATAGTGATGAAGAGTGAGAAGTTCCACTGCGTTTCCTTATTTATTTTGGGCAAGCCGGCGATGAATAAGGCGACAAGTATATACATTTTNGATGATGATAGTGATGAAGAGTGAGAAGTTCCACTGCGTTTCCTTATTTATTTTGGGCAAGCCGGCGATGAATAAGGCGACAAGTATATACATTTTTTGTTCCCCGCAAAATATAATGTTACATGTACTATGTATACCTACTTATACTAGACTATTCCATCTTCTACTTTTACGAAAAGACTTTGTTCCATCATCGTCATCATCAACTGGCTTGAAAAGGACGCGATATTACCAAGATCCGCTTCAAACTCTCGCATCTTCACTTCTTCTCATTCTTCTTCTTCTAAGTGCTGCTCTACTGATTTAATAAATTAGCATTTCACCATCAACTCGAGCTATTGTTTGCATTGGTGTGTTTTGTACGAGTACATGGCTGTGGCATTCCTTACCCTGTGGACTTGCTAAGGAATGAAATAAAATGTAAATGGAACTGAGGAGAGAAAGCAAAAGCGAGAAGGCAAATCATTATGAGCGCTTTCCTTTTAACTAACATTTGGGATTTTGTTCCAAAGTTTGAGACCACTCACCGGAGTGTGGAAGCCCGGAGACCAGAGGGAAAGTGTATTATGAAGAAGACGATACGACTTGTGGAGGAAGAAAAAGGGAAACCCCAAAGTGACAATGGAGTCACGGCTCTTCTATTCTACTCGATCCAGCTCGTTTCTCATTTTGTGACTTTTGCTAATGAAATGGCTCTTGTGCATTCAATATTTTGCGTGTTTGTGTGTGTATGATACGTAAAATGCTTATATGTTTAAAAAGCTTTTGCCACTTTACTCCTACTCTTTCCCCGGTTTTCCTTCCCCCTTTTTGCTCACATGTCTCTTTTGAATGAAAAGCATCTGCTTCTGATTTTGATGTGTTAATCGGTGCGCACTTGACTTTTAAACTTTATTTTCTTCGTCGGTTTAGCAGCATCGTATTACCCCATCGTATTTCACTATGCATCCGCATCCCACACAGCATCACATTAGGAATTTGAACCAGTTACGGCAAAGCATTATCCTAATATTTTAGTTTATTAGTTGTAAATAAATAACTTAATTCCACTCTTTGAGTAGAATTAAAGCTACGTTGCCAAACTTTTCCTCTTTGTTGCTTGCATTCAAAACTTATAATACTTTAAAACTAATTCGACCATGCTGATTAACAAATACTTGACCCATTTTATACCTGTGTTGAAAGGGAAGACAAAGGCCAGCATTATTAATGTTGTTATCATGCAACACAGTGTACAGTACTAAATTGTTTTGATTTATTTTGTTATTTATTCACACTTGTACAGGACGTTGTGATGATATCAGTAGTGGAGCATCAACTCTACGAGCTATACAGCAGGCATCAACCAGGAGATTAGCTTCATATCCTCAACCGGTGATAATACAACTTCTTCATCTACCATTCATCCTAGTCTACTTAATGCCTTTGAGCACCCTAGCTTTAAATCTCGCTTCATGGTTCACATAATCCTAATAATAGGTTTAGAATAATAGGATCTAAAAGTCAATGCAAGTATACCGCCACAATAATTAAGTCAGTGTAAACTAATATATTTGCCAGTATAAAATAGGATACGTCTATGCGTATATATGTTGCTGCAAGTTATGTAAATTATACATTAAATGTCAAGTGAAAGTGTATCAGGCGTTTCTGGCCAAGACTGTTTTGTATTGACTCAGATACAGAAAAAGCAATCAACTGAATTATATACGTATACTTACACGTTTGTTTCTCAATTTTGCTCTCATAAATAACAAAATGACGTTTGTTTTTCAATGACGTTTGTAATGTTAGGTTTGGGTAAATTCGCTTATTATCTGAATTCTATGGTGGTTTCTCGTGGGATTACGACTACGAACATGAAAGGAAAATCTTGGATGTGGAAATGAACCAACTTATTTTGAAGTTGCATAGAATATAATACATTACTAGAGAACATCAGTATTGTAGTCATTTTAACCAAATATTTTTAGAAACATGAAAGGAAAATCTTGGATGTGGAAATGAACCAACTTATTTTGAAGTTGCATAGAATATAATACATTACTAGAGAACATCAGTATTGTAGTCATTTAAACCAACTATTTTATGAATAAGCAGGGTTAATGGTATGCTTTCATAATTCTCCAACAATGGGGCAGGATTTGAACAAATTTTGGGTTTAGTCATTTGCAGTAATACAATTATCTATTATAATTAGGCGAGTTCTTGTGTAAATGAGTTATCATGTCAAGCCAGTTTAATTAATTTTTGCCGTTATATAAACATGAAGGTAAACCATTTAAGTTTAGGTACTATATAGTATATAGAGTAAGTCTAGCGTATCCTATTACAGTCCTGCAACTGTGATACAATCGTAAACGAAACTGTGATGTGAAATTAAATTAATCGTGAGTATTAAATTATGATATCGTAAATCCCAAATAAAATCAGAATAAAGCGAGGAAGGGTCACAATTTAAATCAGCTTCTATAGTTCAGGCTGGAAATGATTATGCACAACTTGATTAAATGGTTGGAAATTGGACTTACGGGATGCTTAAAACTAATCACACAATATATAATTATTTGCTGTACAAGCACAGTTGATGATTTTTCTTGGAGCAATCAACAATCAATTGACTTAAGTATTATTCTTAGGTTAAAGTTATTGTCAGTTATCTGTAGATACTCTATACATGTGAAACAATATCAGGGATAAATGAAGTGTAGTGTCTAGAATAGGCTCTCCATTAAGTTTTTTAATAGCATAAATTGACTAACTTTTCTAACAATTGGGAAATAGTTAACTTAATTGTATATAATGAACCTGGGTAAAGGTATGCTTTTCATAACCATTGTACCGAATCTTTTGTGAAATTTTCTATTTAGAAAACAGCATCCATATAAGCACATATACATAAGTACGCTGAAATAGTATATAGGTAAATATTACATAAATATACTGTGAGAAAATAAACTTTCTGCTGACCGTACCCTACTTTGTGAAACTAAAATCCACATGTTTGCACATATCTTTTAGTCAACAATAAAAATCGTATCGTACAGTGTTATTATATGCAATTGATATTTAATGAATGTTTTCTAAAAATGCAAAAATAACATTTTGCGAAGAATGCGTTGTACACGTGAGTGTAATATACAGATATCTTGTGATGATCAACGTTATCAATAAAAGATATGACAATTATACACAAGTCAAAACCGTACATCTGTAACCTTCATTTTAGTTCGTTGTACATGAATACAACATGCCTTATACGCCCTAAATTCCCAAAAGTATTATGATAGGAACCTATATAAACTTAATCTCCGATTCTCCTAACTTGTACGTAAGCTTAATACGATTTTCATTAGTTTTTGCAAACCCTCAATCCACATCAAATATGAATAGATCTCATTATCTAATGCCGTAACAAGAAAAACGAAGTCAAACAAATAAAAGTATTAATAGCTGCTCTCCAGTGGGTCTTCGGGTGCATATGGATCTCCCACAACAAGTAAGAACACTAGACTTCCAAGCCCGATCTAAACCACAAGGAAAGTTTCTTATATAGCTTAACGAAATAAAGATCATACATATGGCATTACATATTGCCCCTACATCTAACGCTTATATAAGCTGGAAAGTAATTCAATCCAAAGCAATCCAGGTAATAAATGACCCCAACTAATCTTCATCCGTCTCATTAAACGCAGCCATATAAAAATGGGCCTTAAAAGATGAAGCTCCAAAGTATATTCCCAGCTACAAGTTTGCTACCAGGAAAATACTCCATGCTTTCATTTTAGACGGCAACCGCCGCCGCAGCTGGTTCTACTACCCTTACTGATTTCAGCTTCGCTTTTACTCTTCTCCAAAATATGGATGGGTCACGCAGTCAAACCCAGGGAAGAAGGTAAGAACACCGTGTAGAAGTCTGCCTGTTTCTAAAGCAAGACTTGCTTCTCTTCTGCTTCATCTGAAAAAGAAATAAAGTAAAGGATAGAGCGTTAAGAGAAAGCCAAGAAAATTTATTCTTTCTCCCTTTTCCGACTTTTCCCTCTGAATTTTGCGTTTCGGTTTGGTGGTTTAGTTCCAAACTGTGGATCAGTACAAGCCTGTATTTATACACTAGGTAATGTATATATAGGGTTCAATGCTAAGCCAAAAAATAAGCAAGTAAACCAAGCCAAAAAGAATATTTCGTCGTGTGCGGTATCGACCATTATTATTATTACTATTATTATTACTTTTGTAGCAAGCAGTCTCCTTCTCACACACCGTGCATCGTATATCGTTTTAAACTGCAAGATTCAGTGAGTGCACTGCCAGAAGAAGGGATCTTTAGTATATATACGTATATGTATAAGAATTATTGTTCTACATAAGAGCAATTCCCACTTCCTTGGTTCTACATTGATTGGCCTGAATTTCCGCCTTAGTATTCCGGATTGGAAATCACAACTTGACAGAACTTTTTTTCTTGTTAGACATCCCTATGCTTTTTATGTACATATTTCTATTCAAAGGGTTTTTGTAGTTCTAGCTTTTATTTTCTTTTATTAGAGTAATAGTGATGTGGTAGCAATAGCAAATGTCGTGTGTATTTTGGCACCAACTTGTTTTGATATCTAATGCATATTTAAAGGAAGTAAGGCAAAAAGGTTGATGCTGCTAAATATACAATGTTCTGAATACACACGGTTCTCAACAAACCACCTTACCTTTTTATTATCAAGAAATGCTGATAAAAGCTTCCAAGCATTTTGGCTTCTCAAGCAAAATTAGAAAAGTAAACACAAGACGCACGCTAAGGATACAATGCTCCTTTTCACGATCACCATGAAAACTGCGCGAAATCCGCAAGCTTCCAGAGTTTGCGAACAATTTATTTCATCTTACATCTTGCGAAGCCAACATAAGAATTTACATTACAAAATATTTTACGAATACGACATTCACAGTAAAAATCCAAATGTTAGTAAACTCTGGAAGCTTGCGGATTTCGCGGAGATTTCATGGTGATCGTGAAAAGGATCAT
>JAHZNG010000536.1:0-15111 GCA_027744375.1 Orchesellides sinensis
CCATCCTACTGGGGTAATGGTGTGGTGAACGATACTTACCTTGATGAGGTGAAGGACTTGGGTGATCTTGGAGCTATACTTGCTATTGCTACAACATACCTCGAGAAAACGTAAAAATTCGTCAATTCTATACCTTATCTAAAATTAAGTAACAGTTAGATTTTAAAACTGTTGTGTTTCTGAGATTTTAAAATGTTCTAAAACAGTTAGGTCAGACTCAGACAAAGGTTCATATGTCAGAAATGAATTATTATTATTAAGAAAGAACAACAGATTAATATTCTATTATAGACAGACTAGATTTTGTGTGTAGGTATTTTACATATTTATTATTTACTTATGTATGTAGATGACAATTATTTATCATGTCTTTAAGGCGTGCTACTAGCGATAGCGTGAATGAAACTTACTATTTTAATTTGCATTATCTTTCATTTCTGTTTAACAGATACGGATACAAGCCGGAGTCGTACTACAGTGAAGGACTAAAACTGAGTGACTACTTAAGCTACCTTCCACCCAAATACCGAGATATTTGCGACTCGTTTAGTCCAACATGCTATCCTTCCAGATATCGGAGCATTGATGGCACATGTAACAATCTTAAGTATCCTACTGTTGGAAGTGCATACAGTGCCATGGGCTATATTCGCATTCCAAGGTAATAAAAAGATGACTAACATCAACATATTTTCCGAACTAACACGAATTTGATATGCTAAATTACCTATTTTTATGCATGTATGCTCCTATTTATATTCCTCAATGAAACGTTTCCTATATAAAACATAGGTATAGCGATAATGTTTACAAACCCCGATATGGTGTAGAGCACAAGCCTCTTCATAAAGTTCGACCCATGCGATTCAGTGCCTTGCCGGATAAGGATGTTGCCGAGAAATCTGTCAACATGCTTTTCACAACTTATGGCCAAATCATCGCTCACGACGTTAGTCATGTTCCATTCTACCAAGCCGAAAACGGAAAATTTCTTGATTGTTGTGCAGGATATAAAATGGGGGATGAAGAAGTTAGTGAAAAATGTTATGCCATTGCCCTCCCTCCAGATGATGGATTTTACAAAAGCCACCGAAGGGAATCATTGGATTGCTTGAACTTTGCACGTTCTGTTATTGCACCAAACTATGGATGTACCCTCGGATATGCTAGCAAGGTATATGGCATGCCTAGATGACGTAGCCTTTGTTGTTCTGAAGATGATTTTATGTTAAAATTATCGCTTTTGTTTTGCAGCTAAATAGACAAACTCATTTTCACGATTGTTCCATCGTCTATGGCATTTCTCACAACGAGACAGACTCCGTTCGTTTGAAGAAACAAGGGCTGCTTAAGTTCTCCAAGGTTGGACACCAGCAATTTTTGCCTATTGACAAGGATGCAGAATGCTTTAAGTCATCATCATTCTTCTGCTTTAAATCTGGAGATCTTCGAACCACACTCCAGCCTGGGGTTTTGATTGGACAAACGATCGGGATGAAGTTACACAACTACTGTGCAAAAAAGCTGTACAAATTTGTTGGGTTGGAAGTTTATGTATGACTATGGGATCCTTCCACCAAGCAAAGGATATTCATATGACTACGACCCAGAAGTTAAGCCATGGACTTTCCACGAGTTTTCCGGAGCTGCCTTCAGGCTTCACTCTTCCATCTACGGCAAGATTATACTTGCTGATGAGTACTACAAGCCGGAGATGTCTCTTCCATTAGAAGAGTATTACAACAGTGGGCTGATCCTTAAAAATCCGTACAATTTTGAAAAAATAATACGAGGTTACATGGTCGTCGCCCAGAGGAAAGTCGATGAGTATTATGATCCTGCGGTGAGTCCTTTTTATGGAAGAAAAAAAATGTATTTTCATTTCATAAGGTACAATGCAATTTCGTGGTATTTTTTATTAAAGTAAGTGTCATTTTTAAGATCACACATGATTAGTTTTCGTTCAAGAAAGGGTCTAGTCATGTAATATTTCCTAATGTGTCCTCTTTTTATCACTAGTTTTTGTTGATTTCTCTCTCTTCCAAAACACGGCCCTTTTTCATTAGTCTAGGTTTTCATGAGTCTATTACTGGTCACATTATCTATTATTTGCGTTATTGCAGTATATATGGAATGCACAGAACAATATTTATATACACCATATCAATCTCTTTTATGCTACATTATTACTTTATTTAGGTGAGTGACTTGCTTTTAAAAAATAATCGAACCTTTGGTTTGGACTTGCCAACATTTAACGTGAAACGAGGAAGAGACTTTGGTATTGGAAGTTATAACGACTTCAGAGAGCTGTGTGGACTCAAACGGGCCTATTCATGGAAAGACTTCTATGATGTTATTGATCCAGAAGTAAGTATAAAAATTCAATGTGTAAAATGACAAATGGAAGCTACAAAATTTTTCTCAAATGATCAAGCAAATTATTTTACATCCCAATATTTTGCAGATGTTCATTTTCATCCTTTTAAATTTAACTTTTTGTGCGTACTGTAGATTGTTGCCAACCTAATGAAGTACTACAAATATCCTGATGATGTTGATTTATACACTGGTGGAGTTGTGGAAAGGCATATTAAGGACTCTTACCTTGGACCAACATGGTGGTGTATAGTAGGTCATCAGTTTCAAGTATGGAAGCGAGGAGATAGGTTCTTCTATACTCATGGTGGACAACCACATTCCTTTACTGAAGGTAAAAACTTTTCATACAAAAACTCTCCTTCCCTTATAGTATCCTACTGCTACTGGCCCTTCATGACATGACATTCCATAAATATAATGTTTGTCTTGAATAAATACAAGAGCATGTACAACTTTATACAAGTTTATTTATAGAATCACAGGACTTGATTCATCATTTTATTTTGTTCCTTTATACTGATTGCAAATTTTTGTGCTTTTGTAACTCTTTCATGTTCAGCCCAATTGGACGAGATCAGGGAAATGTCAATGGCAGCCGTACTTTGTTCAACTACTTACCTAAAAACTGTGCCTACCTTTGCGTTCCGTACTGTGTCTCCTGGGTAAGCTTTAATTAGACGTAAAATGTAATATTAACCGTATATGGTTTTGCTGCAAGTTAACCATAAACCCAAATTTGTAAAACAGAAATCCACTCCTGTCCTGTGATGACTATTATTCCCTGCCTCGAATGAGCTTTGCACCATGGAAGGAGTATTAGGGCGGATGTCAAGTGTTGATGATGCACCATACTTACTTTGTTGGAGAATTTAAGACACGCAGTCAATTGCTTGTATGATCAAGAGTATATTTCTTGTTAAAAATATATATGGTTTTATGTATTTGTTGTTAAAGAATCTAGTAAAGATCCTAGTCTTTTCTAACTACCTAACGGTTAATTACAAATTTTATGTCGATCTTCATACTTTCCAATTTCTCCTAAAATATTTCTGCTTATTAATCATCAGCTTTCCCCTTTTTAAACTCATACCTAGATCATTGAAGCGCATTACACCCAATAATAAGAAACGCTATTTGGTGTGTTTTGCTTAAGGTGTCCCTTTAAATGAAATGAAACATGGGGATTATTGTGACATCTGAGGATATATACTATGCATGTAGTAGAAGTCTTTACCTACAGTAATCGATGACTACATTGGCAAAGCTATAAAATATCTAATTGGTCATCGTCATTGCACCTGATAGCTAAATGGATCTAGCTGTTGTTTAGCAAATCATTGAATTTCTTAAATGAGAAAATGTTTCTTAAAAAAGTCAATGTTGATAGATGGATAGGGGAAAGTCGCAAAAATACCAAGATAGAGTCTTAAATACCGCAAAAATAGATAGATAGATACCGCAAAAAATACCTTTTCTCCGTTTACCTCCCACAGAGTTTGCGTCATCTCAATTTGTCAAACTCACAAAAATATTGATGTTGATGACATAAATCAAAGAAAATCTAATAAAAATCGAATTTTAATAGATGAATGGAATATAGCATTTTGTATTTAATGCTTGTTTGTTCAACTAAGTTGCAGACGATGGTTAACTGGCCGTAAGAATTATATACATAGGTAGGTAGACAAACACACAATAATAAAAATACATGGTTCACGAAGTTAATATTGAAACAGTTATTTGAGTAACGCCGAAGCAATTTGATTTTAATACAGGCTTCAACACTACAATTAAACATCTAGTACGTCCTATAATTCATATATATATTGATTTGATTACAATTTTGTAGTTTTTGTAATTGTAGTAATGACATAAAGATTTTCAAATTTTCATTTAGATATTGATATTTAGTACTTAGCTAACATCTAAAAACTAATTTCGTAAATGTTCCCCTTTCTTCCAGTTGTAGCTCGTAAGTACGTGTGGTAATAAGTTGTCTGAACTGTATCACACAAACTAAACAATCATCCAACTGTGTATTTTACTTAAGACTAATTTACAACAATCATCTTTTCCAAAACTGAAATCAGCGTAATCATAAAAGATTAAGACTTAATTAAAGTACAAAACTACTAATAAACAAGCAGCTTCATTTAAACTAATGCCAAATTTTTACTACAGGTTTCTTACTACTTTTAATTTCTTTTAACAATTCTAGTCGCCAAATTTATATATCTTGCTTTAAGAACCCGCGGGGAAGATTTCAAATATTTAAACGCTTATAGTTTGTGCTTTCTCTTCCCCAGAAATAATTTTTAAATTGTAACCTGAGCTTGTTCGTTATCTAGTAAATCTAAATTCTGTTTATTCTACTTCTTTAGCCATTATATTAATTAAAAATTTAAAGAGCATTCATAATTAACGATGGACACAGCTTTAAGACAGTAGTTTGACAAAAATTATTCAATAAATTTAATTAAAATTATTTCCCCGTACACATCTAATCAAATTTCGTAATAATCCATACAATTTGCCAGTTTCACATTATAATTTATTATTACAGAGCATTTTGATGACGAGCATTTATGGCATAATTAATTCATAGCATAGAAAATTTTGAAATTGCTGTTTGTTTTAGCAATATATTAAAAGTTTATGGAATACTAGACGCATAAAATGACAAACATAGATGCAATGACGAATTTTAAAATGCTTTCACATAAGCATGAAGGTGAACTACTACAAATAAGAAAATGAAATGTTTGTTCATTTGTCAAACTAGATTGATTAAATTGTCAAAATGATTCAAAAACAAAGATTATTGAGAACGAGGATTTGCATTTTAAAATCTTATGCCGAATTTTAGGCTGTGCTGGGCATCAAAACTAGTAAATATATATTTTGGGAAATCAGTTTACTAAATTAGTTTTATTTACCATTTAAACACTCATGAATACTTCTATTTATTATTGATTACTTGAAAGAGCATCTTGCTCTAATCCTGATCTCACAATTATATATTAGTTATATGGTAAAGTAACAATCATCAAATATTTAACGTGAATTTCTCTCCATTTATAATCCATTTGGTTCTTAGTCAAAGGATGTCTTTCCAAAAATACATGTTCCAACAGATTTGGGATCATCCGAGTAGAAAAATTCTTTCCAAAGGACGGAGTAGGAGCCCATATCGACTTTTGCCTTTCCACCCTGTTGAACAATTTTTATATGAACGTATTGACCTTTTACTGTATCGTTCATAGTGCAAATAGAAACAGAACTTAAATTGATCTAGCACACAGATGTAGTCGTAGATCGTTCAAACATAAGTCTATCTGGTGTGTTAAATATATACACATACACAGATATGGGTTCATGAAATTAACTTTAGGGTCCATTTCTAAGAAGACATAAGCTAAGAACATTAGTAGGAGTATCTAATAACGTACAGAAAGGCAGTCAAAGACAGACATGATACAGAAGCCATTAAGCTGGCAAAAGTAAAACAGTAATTAAGCTCAAGTTAGAAAGAAAACGTACATAATTCATAATGCATTAAAATATTATAAGTACTATTGGCGAGAGCAGTCTACCCACTTTATACCCATTTTGTAAAACTTAAGCAAGTTATAAACTAGAAAGCATTCTGTTGAACGGAGGAGTAAAAGTGAAGATAATTGCAAGAAACTGCCGTCGCATGCTATCCGTACTCTACGGCATATATATACAGAGTGTATAAGTAGGGTCAGGATAGAGGAGTAAAAGTGAAGATAATTGCAAGAAACTGCCGTCGCATGCTATCCGTACTCTACGGCATATATATACAGAGTGTATAAGTAGGATCAGGATAATATGGAGGTTGATGGGGTGTAAATAGTATATCCATACATGCATTTATAATTATGCTTTCTCCGCTACGACTACCACCACGCTACTATTGTGTTCATTCTCACTTTCACTTGTTTTCCCTTTCCTGCCTGTTTGTTGCTCTTTCATATTGTATGCGGCACATCACAAGTAAAAAAAAGTTTATAAGCAGGTTTTAGAGTGCTACTGAATTCCATCTAACCTTTATCTCTCTCTCTCTGTTTAACCTTTTACAGCTTAAAAGCTATCTCACATCAAATTTCACTTTTCACCCGTGTCCAAACTATTTTACATTTTCCAGCTTTTAGCAATGGATCCTTGTTAGCTGTCTTAGAGTAGATGCACTAAAACTTCCATGGCCTATATATTTGATACAATGGACATACTCCAAGTAAACGAAATAATATATTATGATTAACATTCCGCTTCCTATATATTGCAAGATGGTGAGTGCACATCTCAATTCTCTTTTGAAATTTGCTCATCTTTCAGTTTTTACAACTGAAATGAACTTAGGAGCTTGATATATGTGACACTATTTGCTGATTTATTAGGAATAGCTAAAGCTACTTTCTGAAATCGCGTGGGTTTTTGTGTCTGTTGAAGGTTGATGAATTACACAACTGGATTTGGTACACATAACATATATTGTACAATTGTGAATGATAACCCAATCTATTGTGTATCCTTGGGTAAAGATAACTGTTTTAGAAACATTTAAACAAATAATTGTGTACAAGATTCGAGAATGTATCAGATTTACGAAACGCTTCACAATTTCTTTCGCTACTTTGCTATGTTATTGTTATTGTTCATCCTAGCTTTTCAGAGTCACATTTGCTACCTCACTTTTACAACGGGTCAAAGTTAATGAGCACTTTTCATTTACGCTCCCCTCTTCTCTAATTTGCATTGACATATTTTCTTCATTCTTCCGCCTGACAAAAAGATTAAAAATTGGAGAAACTATCAAAAAAGTGTAATACTGTCGTACATGCTACTTTTCTTTACCTCGTATTATCTGAAGTTTGCAAGTTTTCTCCTTTATATGTATATGAGCTTACGGACACAAAATTAATTTATTCCTACGCTATAAACAGAAAAAACTAAGTTTACAAAAGCTTTCCCTGTCATTGCAATTCCTCCCTCTGCTTCCGCTCTGCTCGCTTTTGTCGGTATTATTGTGATGTGAAATACATAAAGGAATGCTGTACAAAGTAAGAGGGTTAGTTTACCAAAAGGGAATTGGACCGTGAGAGAGAGAGTATATGTGTAAAAAGTAAAATTGTGTAAGAATTATTATTAAAGTACGAGGAGAGAAACCCATAGGACAAAGATGCATGTAACATAAACCAAAACTTGGGAATAGTCATGTGGAGCCACCAACACATGATGATATTATGTCCGTGAACCATGATAAAAGGAAAAATATATACTTGGTTCTTACCTGAGAGATAATCTCAAAGGCTCGACGACTTTCATCTGCACTGATGCCAAAACTAGTACAAACCGAAGTAAACTCCTCCACGTCGATGCATCCATCTCCTATTTTTAATGAAAAGAAGTTTTCCACAGTTATAATAAGAGAATTTTGTGGGTACTCAAACATATATATATATATATATATATATGTACTTGTTGCTGCTGAATCTGTTTTGTATTTTAAAAAGTTATGTATTGAATCAAGTCAAGTGTTTCATAAGTTGAAAGTAGGATTGCTACTTCCAAATTTATGTTTTCAGGCCTATTCGTCAAAATAAATTCTCAGAACCCTTTGATTTCAACTAATGTAGTACTCAATTTATGCTTAATATAAAGTTGTCAAGTACATTAAAAGTTTGTTTCTCATCAAGTTAACGTAACTTGCGAAATCAACTACAGAATAGAATATAAGGCGTACCTGAGGTGTCCTGTAAGTTGAACATGAATCTCATGTAAGCCTTTTGCCAATCTTCACTGGCTGCTTCATCACTCCAAAGTTGGCACCACTCGTCTCGACTCACCTATGTATGTATATCAATCGTACAGCATTCATTATATCATACAACTCATTATTTTTTCAGTTTGTATTTATTATACCGTTCAATAGCTTACCTGATCATCTTTGTTAGCATCCGCACTTGCACGAAGTGCATCCCAAATTTCCAAAAACTTCTTACTAGTCTCAACATACTTTGTGTCCCCTTTGGACCATCCACGAATTTGGCAGATGTGCTACATCAAAAGAAACAAAGATGAACGAACAACAATAATAGAGGGAGTTTAGTTAATTGCAAGTATGGATCATTAAGAGTTGTATGGAATTGTGTAGAACCACAAATACAACTTTTTCTTATCAATAGACGGTATAATCTAATCTATATGTATTTTAAGTATGAATTTGCACTCAAAAACTGACTAGACAACTTTTACTATATAACTATAATAATAGTAATAGTAATAATAACTATCATAAACAGCCTTTCATAATTCTGTTTGATTTGCCTGAAAAGCATTTTATCTGTTACAACGGGATTACTGCATAATACAATGTTGCTAAACTTAATTTATTTCCTTCTTTTGTTTCATTGCACAGTGATTACGGACAAAATTGCTAACTTGAAGCATAAAAATTGCAACATTCATTCAATTTCTCCCGGAAATTATTCATTTCATACAAAACCAGTCTCACGAAACAGGATGCAAAGTAGCCATATTCCCGAATTTCAGGGAGTAAAACAAAAGGCCCACACATTATGGCTTAATTTTGTTTACCAACATTGTATTGGAAGTACGGAAAGTAATTGTTTGCATATTATTAAAAGTGTACATTTGCAAAATTATTTTGTGATAAGGATGTGCAAACAAAAGGAATCCGTGCCTATATGATATCCTTGCTCTATGTGTAAACTGCCTAGACATTATTTAGCATCCACTGCCTTTCTATTTCGATCTACGTAGCAATACAAACAGTCAAGCAACAAACGCTACAAGCAGTGATCTCCCTTTCAGATAAATAACACGAAGCAAACTGATAGATACATGTGCTCTGTGTACAATAAAATAACACTCAACACAAGAATTTTCTCTTTTGTGTCTCTAATTTCTCCTTTCCGTATTTGCTTTGCACATTCGTTTCGGTCGGGTAATAAAAAGCTGAATTTTACTAGCTCATAAGTAAAAGTCTCTGGCTGACTCTTGGGAATCTCAGCACACTGCTCCACTTACACACATTTCTAATTCAGGAAGCTTTTTATTGTCCCACGTTACAACACACACTATCGGTATGCATTTTGTATAGAATAGAGAAAGTGACTAAGAGAAAGAATGCAGATACATATTGTGTACACAGCTCTTCTTGTACTTCACCCAGGCAGGTCACTCTCTGTTACCACTGCTATTATCACATGGAACAACACAGCTTCAGAGGAAAGAGAAAGTAGCAGTCGAATTTTATATTTGGGAGGGAGGATGTGCTTTGTGTGTATTCCAGTCGTCAAGATGAAATTTTAAGACTTTTCGTCCATGTCCTTTTGCCCACTAAAGTCAACGTTCAACAATAGGACACACAACACAAAATAACAAAAAAGTTGTTATTAGCGGTAAAAGGAAAAACTCTCTTTTTTCCGTAATAAAGGTCACATAATAAGGTCTTCTATTACATTATTTACTTTAACGAAAAACACGAGTTTTTTTCGCAACTCTTTTTCTCTGAGTATTTTATTGCTGAACCTTTAAAGCTACCTCTGCCACAAAAGTAGTGTACTAGAGTTGAGTAGAAAGTAAAGTAATACAACCATTTTGAGGTCTAATTCATGGAAAATAAAGTGTTTCTCATTTTTAATGAAACTATCGATTTCACAAGTTCTGTATTATACAAGTATAAAAAAGCATACATACGTATGTGAACAGAAGTCATATATTATCAAGAACGTTATAAGGAGTACATTTAGGGAAGGAATACACTTACAAAAAGAAGATGTTAAATAATGTCGAGAAACCTGTACTCACGTGGACAGATTGAGTTTCAAAAGATCATGACATACTTCTATACATACCTACTGAAACATGTACATAGCATGAGCATACATATTCGTACTTATATATTGAAAACAAGAAAGGTAAGAAGAAACTGTTGCAAACATTGGAACGAGGAAGGAAAGTCAAACTATTCTTCTTGCCTCCTTTCACTCTCTCTCTATCTTTCATGTTTGCACTCCTCCATACAAAGTTTTCTTTCACCGGTGGCCAACCGATATCATGTTCATGCGATGTCATGTCATGATATGATGAGATGAAGACCACACACAACGAGTGTTCCCTATAATACGAATCTTTGGTGAGCCAAGTTAACTATAAGCTCTTCCTGTTGTCAAGAAGGGAGACGAGTACACAAGAAAACGGAGAGAGGCTGTGGGGAGAAAAGATACTCGATACAGCTCTTGATGTCTTTGTTGTCTCTGGTCTCATCGTTTACTTTATTTCTTAGCATGCCAATTCGCTCCACAGCTCTTACATTACGTTAACCGATCCTCAACGCAAAAATTAGGTTCCATAGTATATTTGAAGATAGTTACTGACAAACCACTTCTGGATAGTAAAAGTAAATAGGATACTATAAGAGTTTATATGAGCGAAAATACTTACTCAGGTGGACTTGATTGCTTTACAGAACAACACTGTCCATTTTACGGTTTAATTTTCAGCCTTTTTTAAAGCACTACTCTGTAAAATGTTAACTGTATCACCACCTAACCGTGTCGTATGATTCCGTGAAAGAATGGTCTGGAAGATTGCAAATATGCCTACAAAACTACATGCTGCGTTTTGTATCTTACAAGTATTATATATACATTTTAACAAGTCACAGTAGCTTTTCCCTATCAACATAACTGGTTTGCTTGTACAATCTGTATTGATGAAAAATTTCAAAATTCACTCATTTTTCAGAAGTCCTGCGTAAAGATTAAAGATATACATAGATAAAGCTAAAGAAAAATTTGAAATGTCTAACAAGTGATTTAAGAGAGTAGACGGCAAGTCGGCAGACTAAAGCTTTGTTAAGACAAAACGTTTTTTCATGACTGTGATTATACATATGTTCCAAAGACATTTTAGAATGGCTCAATTTAAATATTACTTAATACATACAATAAGCCTTTTTTATATGTTATATGCAAATAATTTGTGCTTAAGCTGGAATTCCTGGTTTCATACGAGTCAGCATTAGTACATACACTGTAACAAAATATAGGCTGTATGAATTATGACTGAACGTTAGTTGTGCAACACTGTGATACGTACTACTCTGTCTGCTCACCTGGTCTTTTAAATATACACAGGTACTTTCCATCTTCCAGTAGGGAATACCTTCCTCTGAGAATTCCGTCCAGATTAAATGAGCACTCAGTTTTTTACAATGAGTCTAAAAAAGGAAATGAGCTTGCCATTTTTAAAATGTACGACTGTATACAAGAGTCCCTGTGAGTATCAAGTGGCTACCAAAGATGCATCATTATTATTATAGGTACACTTTCTCTTGCTCAGGCCTAGTATTTTTCGATGAACTTCCCCCCACCAGAGGTTTTTTGTGAAGGAAAAAATAAAACATGAATTTTCCCTAAAAATTTCTAGAACATAATAACACTGCACAAATCTGTATATTTATTTAACAGTGCCTGACGAGAAGTATGTAAATGCTTTTATCCATCCCACAGTACTTGTAAAAGTTTACATATGTGCTATGCATTACCTTCTTCCGGGGAAAAGTAACTGACAATGTTGTATCCATGTTCCTATTTATACTTCAGATGCATGTTTCAACATGTATAGAAAAAAGCCCCTTGTAGAGAAAAAGATTGTTTACTTTTATGGTAAATGCATAATAGATTATAGTTTGTCCCAGATTCAATGCCTTTAAAGAAGACAGATTGAAATATGATACAAAGATGTACGACAGATATAAGGTATCTTGGGCCACCTTTAGCACCCCGGGTAGAAGTTCTGCACGCTTTATGTATGTTATCTGTAAAAATCTACATTATGTACGCATAGGTACTATCATATGTTTATACAAACAACGATGAGGTAACTTATTTCAAGATTATTAACAAACGATGTTTGATTTGGGAACGTTATAGATGCTTAGGATGTATTGAGTATAAAGCAATTCTTACTCTAAAATTTTATAGAGCCAAAGAGCATAGTATATGCATAAATCTATATTTAAATATGCTACCTGCTCTTGCTCAAGCAAAGACCATATAGCACTGAACGTAAAAGCATAAATATTTCAGCTATTGTGGAGGAAAGTGAAGACGAACATAAATATGATATGGATTGAGTTCTGAATGCCTCTAGGCAAAAAACCATCTCACGGTATTAGTGCCAATATGCTGGAGCACTTTCTCTACCGGTTTTTTCTGAGTATGTGTGGACGTGGACTGTAGACTACGAGTCTACGGCATATATGCAAACCTTAAAGCTTTTTTGGCTGTATCCTTTTTAGCTAGAACGTTCCTTTGTACGTACCTTAAATCAACATTCAAAACAATATCCTCGGAGAAAGTTTTCAGAAACATATTCCACTGATCCACAAAGGAAACTTGAGCTCAAAAACAAAAGGAGTAAATGAAAGGACGCAAATTAGCAGCTAACAAGCAATTCATGTGTGTAGGTATACACGGATGTACTTTGCATGTTATTTAAATAAAAAGCATGGTACAATAATTCCTGTATAGATAGAGAAAGGTTTGATATACAGAACAAAATATAAAAAACGATTGCAATCAGCAAAGCTACAACTATTGCCAAAGCCAAAAATTCCTGGTAGAGGCATATTAAAAATATAGCATGTTGAAAGTCCAAAAGTAAATAAAAACCATGTTCATGCCAATATTATTCTCAAGTTATTCTCACCAATGGGTTTATTTTTACGCTACATTTAACAAAATAATAGATAACCTTGTTTAATTTACAGCTATTTTAGAAGAACCTAAAGTGTGACTAAAGAACCTGTTTTACCTAAAGTGTGACTTACATACAGAACTAGTGTAAAATCAGAATCTTCCCACAGGAAACTTTTACACATTGAATAATGGGTTCAGTGATTGATTGAATAAGCCTATTTATATATAATACTACGCTTACGCTAATTCCTAGTAAGATTATTTTAAAATTCTACAAATGGTTAGACATTTTGTTGATTCTTTGCTTTACTTAGCTTTGCAATTCATCATTGAACTAGTATAATCAAAGTCATATGCTGGCAGTTTTATAGTCGTTGTTCTGATGCGGCTCAAGACAATAAAAGCTTACAGGCAATAAATGTTACATTAAACGTGTAATAGAGATCAGAGTATACCTCAAATAGGATATCAGTGAAAGCAAAAGACTTTATTACATGCCCACCGAGACACAAAACTAAGGCAATTTGTGGGAGTAAATCGAGTGCGAGGAAAATCGAAAGAGGTAAGACAACACAAGGTTCCTTTCCTCATACACTTCCCTCTTATATTAACTTTCACTACGATGTTTTTTGTATGTGTACCGTACACCACCTTTAAATAAAATAAAATGTACATATGCATGAGCATAAGCCATGGACCCTAGAAAACCTAACCAGGAAAAATCTTGATATTTTATACAAATACAATGCACCAACTAACCGTCTTTTTATCAAGATCACCAAATCCCATGGCATAAATTCAACTGCACTAGTGTGAAATAACTTGGAAGATGATTGAAACGAATGGATGCATAAAAACTCTCCCAAAACATGTGGAGATTTTGGCCGGAAATTGTAGCTCAGCAGGATACACCCAAATTTTCAATCTCAATACTGTAGTTCACCAGTTGTGGCATGGGTTTTGTGTCGTAGCATACTACTTTGTGGACCTTTTTTTGGTAAGTGATTACAATATACATACATGTATATGAAACAAATTCATGCTGGTTTTTATCTATAAACAGTTGTTGAGAAGGTGAATGTTGCTGCTTTTGCCACATATTCATACACCCCTCATTTCCTGCTTTCACATTGCATAAGAAAGTGAAGTAAAGTATGATAATATTCATCATCACTAGTTATTTACATGTTACACAAGGTTGGGGAATAGGGACACCATAAGTACAACCCATAAAAGTCCTATAACAAAAATATCATAAAAATGGGTTCAAAGAGCGAGAGGGATCATTTTAGTACCATGTAGCGTTTGCACAAATCCTGAAAGTGGACGAGTACGATAGACTTGTTATCTTATTATGGAGGGATAACACACAACATATTCTCCAGATATGTTGTAAACGTAAATATAAGGAAATTTTATAGCGTTTTATAGTTGATGCGCAGATTGTATTACGAAAATGGTTGGAAAGTATTCATTTTTGGGTAATAATATTACAATTTAGCAATAATCCTTTTAAGCAGGCATTTTGCAAAATAGATAAACATTGCATTTGAAAAATGTTGTCGACCGCGTTTGAACGTGGGAAGGGAAGTAGGACAACCGGAATAAGAACAGTATAGGAGAACCACAATTTTAAATACACAACAAGATGCATCTTGAATTTTGCATTATCTACCTAAAGAGCCGCAAGGGTTGTATGTTATGTTGTATTACATTTATCGTTGTAACCTGTAGATAGAGCTGTTTTGTTAAAAAATAGAATGTGAAATTACTAAGCTTAGCGTAAGCTGGGGCTTCTCTATTGCAAAAAATATAGCCGTAGTCGGTGTGTATTTTGTAAAAGACCATTGCAATTGGAAATCCTATGTTGTGTATAAGAACTGTATATATCTATATTGGCTATTTTGTGTGAATGTAGGCTTACCTCAACAGCCAGTTCGAAATCCTTCTTCTCAATCGTTCCAATATGGTTCAA